>JARLTB010000396.1:437500-742500 GCA_030141615.1 Unio pictorum | reverse complement strand
AAGTCAAAGGTAGACGAATATATGTACGTTAATTAAACGTGTCAGTTTGCAAAGATTTGGATTATAGATTTAATGAAGTCCTGAGACTACTGAAGGAGGATGTAAAATGGCGAGTGCTAGGATATGAAAACACCATTTGACACGTTAATAGCACGACGTCGTGTGGTGCAACTAGTTTAGACCACAGCTGTACACCATTTTATTACCAGATAATAATTAAATACAGTGCACATACCAATTGTAGCATTATCTAAATTCTAAACACATGCTCAGAAATTGTGTTTATAAAGATATGAAGAATTTTCCATCATAGATTTATATAGCATATTTCAAAATCATTTCTGTAGAAGTGCCCATGGACTTTAAGATCTGTACACTTTATACCGAAACACAGAGTGACAGAAATAGCTAGATATGTTAAAAATAAGAAATTATTGACATTTCATTTTACCTCACAGTTATTTATACACAAATCCTACGACTGTTACAGATTTTATGTTCTTACTTAACGTTATTATTTGACAGTCTCTCGATGAATCTTGCCCTGTACGAGCATTCTTTGGGCACTTTGCTAGATATTCGCATCTATACAATTTGTACCTATATGATTGGGGAAAAATTACACCGGAAAACAACGGCAACAAAGTGTCCACACACGGCATTCTTTGTTGTCAACTCTAAAAGAACGAAAAAGATCTTTATTTCTCTTAACAAAACGTAATGTTCGATTTTCTCCTGACTTTATTTTCCCACGAGAGAGAGAGAGAGAGAGAGAGAGAGAGAGAGAGAGAGAGAGAGAGAGAGTACCAAGATGTCCGCGAAAATACAAAGATATTTCCTGTCCATGTTGAGGCAGATATCTTTCACTTCAAATGTAAGACACCGAGTTCCAAAGGAGTATGGAAGATCTTCAACAATCACTGTGACTTGTCCTAGAGAACAAAACATTGATCTGGAACAGCGATTTTTATGTCACTGAATGTTGCAGTTACAAGAAAACATCCAATATAACTCGATTAAGTTAAGTTATTATAAATTAAATTAAATTATAAAAATCTAATTGATACGAGTTGATTATATTTTTTGGCGCCACATACGTGTTGAGCACAATGCAATTACAACAATGCTGACAGCACGTACAAAAGCAAATTCAAGGATTCGCTGATAGACGGATATCAAAATTTGTGTAAGTATGTGCATACATATAGGCAGACACTCGCTGACCAGAATATATGTACATATAGTACTCACGTGATTTCTGCCCCACCCATCCCCCACCCTCCCCAGCATCTCGACACCGTCATTTAATAAAAATAAATGCATTTATTAATTTCTTCTCTTATTTGTCACCTTTGCTATCCGCCATGTTCTAAGGAAATCAATGTAAAAATGAAAGATAAGTAATGATTATAGACGTCGAATGACCGAATCTGTGAATTCACTCTATCTACTGCCTCTAGTAAAATGATTAATTAGTACTATTGTTATCGCTACCTTGATCAACTGTCACCTTGGAAGATAATCTCGGGGGATAATCTAGGTAGATAATCTAGGCAGCACTTATCTATTATAATTACGGTCTACCTAAATGCAATAAATAAGTACATACATACCTACCTAAATACCTACCTACCTACCTCACACACACACACACACACACACACACACACACACACACACACACACACACATACACACATACATACATACATACATACATACATACATACATACATACATACATACATACATACACACGGAAGTAGGTTACAAAGAATTCCCTCACTTGTAATAGGATCGAAGGAGAAAAGCTCAGTTGGACTAATCGTCTTGTAAGTAAGTTGTGTTATTGTCGTATCAGAGATGTCTGGATCTGTGGCATTGATTGTATAGATGATGGTGCCATTAGATATGGGCTTCGAATCGGTGGCATTAATTGTATAGATGATGCTGCCGTTAACTAAACGAGGAAAAATCTCGAGCTGGTAATCTAAGTTCACAAACATAGGAGCTCTGTCTGTAAGAAAAACAAAGAAGGAAAACAAGTTTTCAAATTTCTGGTGAATCCACCCAAGAGTTGTTATTGATAAATAAAACGTTGATGAAACATTTTTGAGATCAATCTAAATTAAATTAAATTAAATTAAATTAAATTAAATTAAATTAAATTAAATTAAATTAAATTAAATTAAATTAAATTAATTAAATTAAATTAAATTAAATTAAATTAAATTAAATTAAATTAAATTAAATTATTATTATTATTATTATTATTATTACTATTACTGCTACTACTACTTCTTCGTCTTCTACTACTACTACTACTACTACTACTACTACTACTACTACTACTACTACTACCTATGTACACTTACACTTCTCATGTCCTGCCATTGTTTTATCCTGTTTTCTTTCCAGGTACATTAATCCTGTCTTAGAAGGCCTTTTAATATATTTAAGACTAATTGTATTTGAGAAGCGAACACCTGTGTCACGTTGCCTTGCCCATGATTGCGTAAATCAGGGGAACAAAGGAATGGTTAGAAGCCATGTATATATGTTAGACTCTAGTTGACAGGTACGAGAACCAAGCTTTGTTGGGTGTGAAAAGTCGAACGTGGACGTTGAAAGTTTTGTTCACGCACAACGGACACTTAATGGTGTCGTAAATCTCACTACGTTGACAGACGGCAAGGGGCATTGTCTGCTAAGTTGAATAGAATAAGGTAGAATCGACATCAAATCAGAAACGAGAGAGATTTTGGTCACCATTTCCAATCTGAATTTAACTAGTATTTTCGAAGCTAGGAACCTAGTAATTGCCTAAATAATGCATATACAATGACACATTGAATTTATTCTTGAATTCAAATTCATCTTTTTCTTAGAAATATTTTGAAAGAGAGAAATACATGTCTAGATGAATTCCTCGTGACGTAATGCACCTTGGTTGTTTCATTTACTGATGACCACTATTTTCCATGTTGCAAAGATTTGTTCTCTACCGGTAATTTAAAGAAAAACAGTTTGCTCCATTACAACATAAACATGAATTTTTTATGTTATAAATTCTTTTTTGAAATAATTTCGAATATTACCTTACAATACATTATTTTTGTATTTAGTATATATTTAATGACCGATTTAGGAACAAAGATGGAGTTTTCAGTCAAATGAAGTATCACTATGAAGTAATCAGATGAAAACACGGCAATAATTTGCGAATCATAATCTGGGAATTGTTCCAAATATGTTCCCTTTGATTCGATGCAGAGGTACATCTTATTGACCATATAGTAAAGCTTTCGTCTGAAAAACCTCATCGACTCCATAATAATGCTTTTGTTAGAGAAACCTTCTCGGCCATGTAGTAAAGATTTCGTCCGAGAGACCTCATTAACCCCATAGTAAAGCTTTCGTCTGAAATCTGAGAGACCTTATCGGCCATATTTTAAAGCTTTCGTCTGGGAGACCTTAAGAAGCTCATTCAGATTGTACATATCTAGAGCAATGGTCATTTACTATTTTATATTTATTCTCCAGCATCTTCAGAAAACTTAATTTTAATGCAGTCGACATGCGTTTGTTTGTAACTTTTGAATTTTTCACACGTATCCGACAATGTCATACAGCTGTCTAACTCCTGGAATTAAAATAACATTAGGACACAAGTCTCGATAGCAAGGGCCAAGGTACTTACTTCTGCCGTATATGGCCTTGATAGCGTATGTGTTGGTCGTTTGGGAGATATTCATGGACCAATTCAACCCAACCCCCAGTTTGTGGTGAGAATCCAGTAACCTGAAGACAGTTACATTTCTTGCTTCAGCAGATAAATTGCCAGGAATATAAGCAACCATTTCCTCCAGTGGTGAATACCTTGTAATGCAAAGAAATATGTAACATTTAGAGAACATTACAGTAATTTTGACACAGTGTATATATCAATCCAGAACAATGTATCCAGATACATAAATCCAGAAAATTTTATACAGATAAATGTTTAGCTTTGGCACTAATTTTGTATACAGAGTATTTATTTATGTGTTTAATTTATGAGTACGCCATACGTACGTACGTATATGTATGTATGTATGTATGTATGTATGTATGTATGTATGTATGTATGTATGTATGTATGTATGTATGTATGTATGTATGTATGTATGTAGTATGTATGTATGTATGTATGTATGTATGTACGTAACGTACGAATGTGTATGAATCATAAAGCTTCGGTCATCTGAGAGACCTCATAGGCCATATAATAAAGGCCATATAATAAACACACATTTGTCTAAAGCTAAGAAACAGAAATGAACGAGATCAATAAATTTTGTAAAATTCAACAAAAAATGCATTGTTCTAGAAGAAAAGTTGAAAATTTAAAAAGATATATTTTTGTGGTGAATTAATTCCCAAATAGTTCAAAAAGTCTATAACCATTCCTAATGAATAATGTTCTAATTAAATTCTATTGACGTATGAAAAACGATCCAACACACACACACACACACACACACATAAGCAGACATGCAAATGTATTGAAATGTGTACGTAGTTTAGTTTGTCTAGGTCATTGCTGATTTCAATTGGATATATATATATATATATATATATATATATATATATATATATATATATATATATATATATAGAGAGAGAGAGAGAGAGAGAGAGAGAGAGAGAGAGAGAGAGAGTTACCATCCTATGTAGTCGCCTGTATTTACTGTATATTGGACATCAACAGAAACATTGACTGAGCCTAGTGAATTTGCTGTAAATATACGAAACAATTATTTGATTTTGTTGTTAAATATATTGCTTCATAATAAAACATGTTGTTAAGTAATATGTTTAGTAGTGTGTACTTTTAATGCAGTTAATCAAAAATGAATGTTTAGATTTGTGGATCGAAGTATCCTGCAAGCTACAAGATCACCAAACGTAATTTCAATATAACGATGCCTAGTACTGAGGCATCATGTAGCAGACATGTAGCTTCATGTCTCACATAGTCATATTATCCTGACACCATGCCGAGCAGTCCTAGCACTGAACTCTTAAATTTCTGTATGCCAAGCGAGACAGCTGCAAATACCAATTTTATGTCTTCGGCATGACTAGGCCGGGTTCTAACTCGAGACCTACATCATTCGAGATTGACGCTCTAACCACTTGGGCCACATGAGCCATGGCGAAATTATGGAAATGAGACAAGACAACGTAGGATAATGTGTATTTTAGTGGCATATTGACAGAATTCTATCTTAGAAATTTTATCTGAAAAATCTGAAACTTCTCAAGAAACTCCCATGGAAATAGAGGACTAACACAATGAACTTATAAAACATGATTCAACGATTCAAGTTGAAACAAAAATATATTATTTAGTCATAAAAAAGTAAGCACTTAGAATTAATTAGCTATCAGCAAAATTCCGATTCAGATTTTAAAATGAATAAACGATATACAGTGCAAATATCGCCGACATCGAAGCGATCACGTGCTCTTGGGTAAGATACCAGGGCCTCTCATAGTTCTTGTTCAAAAAAATGTTTTCTTGTATACGATTAAACAGTGTTTTTCGGCCCAGGCCCCTTTGTCGGCCTTGGAACATTGTTAAAGGCAAGTTAAAACACACACACACACACACACACACGTGATTAATTGTAATATATATATATAAATATATATATATATATATATATATATATATATATATATATATATATATATATATATATATATATATATATATATATAACGTCTTCATGAGAATTTATATCTTTGTTAAACAAATCAATTTCCCCTATTATTGTCACATAAATGAAGGGGGAGAGGTGGGGGTGGATTCGGCAGTAGCAATAATTAGGTTTCCAATACAATCTTTGAAAACTTACCAGTTTTAAGATTGTGGATACCGACCAGCATTAAGGTACCGTTGGTTGGTCTCCAGATATCGAAATGTATCGTACCGTTGTGCATGACATAGGCTTCCCACCTGTTTATGACCCCACAGCAAGGCACTGGGTCTTCAATCACGTAGACTATTTCTAAAAGTTTTTAAAGCAAAGGTTTAAAATTCACCGGATATAATGTGTAAATGAGTAATCAAGAATACCGTGGGATCTAGGAACTATGTCAGTTACGATTCTCTGCGTTCTTCAAAACTGAAGGTAGATAAAAGTCATACCAGAAGCATTGAAAGTGTAGGATTAATCTGGAAGTGTTAGCACGCATATACATGTACATATATGCATTCCCTAGAATACAAAGTGAAATTGTAAAAATGGAACCTGCTGTTCAGCGAAGTAAATTGAAAAATAATCCTGGAATTACAGACATAAATACTTTTCCCAATAACAAAGATATATAGCCATCAACTCAACCTCATGTCATAATATACATTTTTTAAAATAAAACTATTACCTAATATGAAGTTTCATTTTGGAAGCTTCATAATAATTAAAAAAATTAAAACTTAGTTATAATTAGAAGTGCATTTCTGAAAGTATGATAAAACAAACAAGTATTCCTGGCAATTCATGGTGAATTTCCAAAGTTCTAGACGCAGATTGATTTAAACATATTTACTACAAAATCAAAATTATTGACTCAGGTCAGATAGAAATGAACTTGAGGTCAAGTCCAAAATACAATTATCCATAGCATATAACGAACAAAAACAAAATGAAACAAAACTAAAAAACAAACAATGCAGATTAAATATACAGAAAATATAATATGAGATCGGATCAGATATGATCAACGATGGGGTTAACCTGTGTCATTTCCAGAGACTTGAGACGTGCTGTTTGTTCCAATAGCCGTCGTATTAAACACTCCTGTATATTTTCCGGTGCAATCAGTCAAATAGGACAAATTAAAGAGCATCCAGTTAGTGAAAGCCCCAAATGTTCAAACGTTTTAACAAATCTGTAGCATTTTATCATGCCATCTATACATGCATAGAACCATTTCCCACAAAATCTAATTAGTCTTGCTTTAATGGCATTCGCTAACTAATGGTAACTGTTTTCATTAAAAATATATGTTATACAATGTGCAAATATGAGGAACAATTGATGTAAGAAACTAAAAATGGAATCAGGTCATCTGTATAAGCATGACACATATCACTTGTCTAATTTGAGTGGGTTTTTTAACGATCGCTGTAATAAGATATGTGGGCCGTCCAAGTCGTTCGGACTGACGGTCATGATGAAATCATGATGTCCAGACTTTAAGCAATGGGGGAGATAATATTTGTTTACAATATGCGATTTAAATATTCTTCGATTCCTATCCAATGCATTTACCCCTCCCCCCACCCCAAGTTATTCGACAATACATGCAATGATGTCATTTGTTTCATTGTTTGATCTCGGATTAAATTATAACTGTTGTTTTTGTTTATATATGATGTGGATCATTATTTAAAAAAATTACAATTACATATCTGACTCAAGAAAAAAAATTGCGTGAATGTATTTTTTTCCTCATTTTTTTCATCTATAAAGTTATATGTATACAATGGATAGATGCTGTACAGTATTTAGTAAAATCCTTTCCCATATGGTTTTCAAATTCTGTTAACAAAACAAACACAAAATACATTGTCCCGTGCTACATAATATATAAGGAAATAATACATGATGGTACCAAATAAACGTCATTTTATTTACACCAATGTCGGTCAGAGAAAAACCTCCTATTCCGTTTACTGAACGCCGAAGTACACTCAATTCGTGATTAAAAAGAAAACATACATGCTCAAAAATGGCTGCAATCGGGGTGAGGTCCCGTGTCTTAGAATGTTCCCATGTAGGGTCTAAACTGTACTTTTAAACAAATTTTCAGAAATCTTTCTGTTGTAAACATCAACTACTAATTAATATATTAATTAATATGGCAATGAAAAAGAGCATACATACTTGCAAGTTCGGCCTCCACCAAATATTTAGCAATCAATATACAGAAAACTTCAAAAATATAAGATTTCATTTTCTATAATGTATATCATTTGCAGATACTACGTATCTCTGCATATTTTACTGTGTCCTTCCTCGTAGCCAGCGTTTTAAACAGCCAAACGGTCATAATACATAGATGATACATTTTATAATCCTGTTTGAAATACCTTTTACGGTTTATTCATGTGGAAGTTGGAATTTACATTTGAATTGACCAAAACGATAACACATTGAAATAAATAAATATGTTGAAAATCTTAAATTGATTTTAAATTGGGCCGATTAAATTTATTTGAATCAAGAGATTACGCGAGTCTGTTAATTCTTACATTAATATACACCCAAACCTAGTTACTTGTGAATCAGAACACGCACAGTGGAATACCTTCTGAATATATAATTAGCACCGTCGAAAGGCAAGCATACCTGCCATTATGAACTTCTTCCTCTCACCCGCAGCCTAGTGGTTAGAGCGACTTCCACGGATACGTGATGTTGTGGGTTCGATCCTCGGTTGTTTCATACCAAAAACTTATAAAAAATGTTACTAACAGCTGCCTTGCTTGGCGCTCAGCAATTTAAGAGGTTAGTGGTTTCGTCCAACTTTCGTTGGATCGCTGTCCTTGCTGTAGCTAGCTACAGAAGACTCTCTTAGACAGCCGGTGGTCTGGCATGTGTCCAACATGTCCTGCTCGGCATAGTTGGGACTGCTTCAGGATGGCGTGTATGCTGGGGAGACCTGCATGGGCAAGTACCTCATTGTCTGGAACCTTGTACTGCTACTTGATGTTGATCATTTGCCTGCGACTTGTGGTGTGAAAGTTATTCAGCTTCCTAGCGTTGCGTTGGTACACCGTCCACGTTTCGAATTCGTAAAGTAGTGTGGGGAGCACAACTGCCCTGTAGACCTTTAGTTTGGTCTGGATGCTGATGCCTCTTCTATTCCAGGCGTTGGCATATAATCTGCCGAAAGTTGTGTTGGCTCTGGCAATGCGAAGGTTCACCTCGTCGTCAGTAATGACTCTCTGTAACAGTATAGGTGAAGCAGTTCACTATGTAGAATTTTTGGCCGTTGACGGTGATGTTGGGCTTTCCAGGGTCCTATTGATGCAAGACTTCAGTCTTCTTGGTACTAATGGTGAGGCCGAAGCTTGCGCGGAAGCTGGATATTTTGTAAACGCTACGTTGCAGGTCGGCTTCTGAGCCATCATTGAGAGTACAGTCATCAGCAAATAAGAAGTCCCTTATGGTGTTTGCCATAACCTTGGTTTTCGCTTGCAGCCTCCTGAGGTTGAATAGTTTTCCATATGTACATTACATGATGCCGACTCAAACTGTTTCGTCTCTGAACCATTAGTCAGCATGGCGGAGAATACTAGACTTAACAGTGTCGATACCAGAACACAAGTCTGCTTGACGCCATTGGTTACTGAAAATGGCTCAGATGTCTCGCCATCGTCCTGGACTCGTGCCTGCATGCCGTCGTGGAAATGCTGAAGAATGGCTATATATTTTCTCGGGCATCCATATTTGGCCATTACTTTCCACATGCATTCTCTGCTGACAGTATCAAAGACCTTTGTCGATGGAGAAAAGGTCGGTGTTTTGCTCTTGACATTTCTCTTGCAGCTGTCTCGCAGCAAACATCTTTTTCGATGTTCCCACGTTCTTCTCGGAATCCACACTGGCTGTCTGGCAGAAGTTCCTGGTCAAGGTGTATAGTAAGGCGGTTCAGTGCGATTCTGGCGAGAATCTTTCCTGCAATTAAGAGTACGGATATTATGGCGGTTCTCTTTGCGCTTACACAGGGGTGGATTATGGAAGTGTCTTTGAATTCCTGAGGGATCATCTCTTGCTGTCACATCAGTAAAACAGTTGGTGGAGCATTTTTATCAGGGCTGTGTTCCTTTCCTTGTAGACTTCACCTGTGATGTAGCTTAGATCAGGTGCATTGCCACTGAATGCAGATGTATCGCTTTCTGTGTCTCGAGCAAGGTTGGAGGGTCATCCAGTGCTTCGTTGATGTGCAATTGACAAAGAGAAGATCCTCATAGAACTAGACCTTCACTTCATCTGAGTTGGTCAAGGTTGGAGCATAGCAACTGATTATGGTAAGGTACTTTCTTCCAGAAAAGAGGGCGAATATTATGGTCATGAGTCTGTTGTCTTCTCCCTTGGAAGGTTCAGCAAATGTTCCAATCAGTGCTGTCTTCACTGCAAAGCTTACACCAGCATGACGGCGCTTTTCACTTCATTGGCCGCTCGAAAAGAAAGTGTATGCGGAGCCCCTTTCACAGAGTTTGCCTTCTCCTGCAAGCCGGGTCTCGCTGAAGGCAGGACTGTCCGCGTTGTATCTGGGGAGTTTCTTTCCTATTAGGACTATTCTCCTCTGTCCAGTAAGGTGGGCACACTCCATGCGACAAGTGTCAGTGGAACAATCATCATTTTCTTCTTTGTATTTTAACCTATGAATTAGGGTCCCCACCAGCCGTGGTATGCTGGCTAGGGAAGGTTAGAGCAGACACTGCTTACAGGAACTTTTCTAGCCCGTCCTCATGCCAGGGAGGTGAACAGTTCATTCCTGAAGAGTTCTGCTCAGTGATTCAGGGGGCTGCCGGACTCCACTGTTGTTGTATCAATGGTAAACGGCTTTAATGGCCCGATCCGTCTGCGTGCAGGTTTGCGGCTACGGCTGCGAATGTGCCCACACCTGCCGCTACGTCGACTGTCTGTCGCCACAGGACTTTAGTGGGTGATGAAATGGGATGGGTTCATGACAAGAATGACTTGGCGCGCTGGCTTTGTTTTAAGTGAGAGATGGGCATTTTGTTGCCCTCAATATCTCTCCCAAAACCATCTGAGTCAAGCGGATTGCCAACGTCGAGACAGCTTGAGATGGCGTTGAGTGCAGTGGTTGACCATGACGTCCTACGTGTCTCGTCTAGCTCTTAGCGCTAAACGACGCTTTGCTGAGAATCGCCATTCTTGTCGTTGACAAGCTGGTGTTTCCTCCGTGTAGGCTGCCGAATCTAGTCTTCAGATTCTTGGTAGTCAAAGCCTAACTCACCGAGTGTTTAAGGCTACCCTAAGCCTGGTTTAGACGGCCAGCCGAAGCCGTTTTCCGGGATGTGGCCGCTGCGCATGCCACAGCTTCCTGGAGCCACAGGTGAGAGTTGAATGCCAATTGGTAACCAAAGGTGGGAGACCTACCCTCGAAGGAGTACTGCTTTCCTCAGCCAGAGGTGTTACCCCATACACTCCTGTCGGGATAATGTGACTGGATGGGACATCATGCTACATGTCGGCGGCATGATGCCCCATTGCTATATATTGCTATAATCAGCCTCACTGCAGACATTGTAGCAATATGACTGAAAAATTGTTAAAGATAGGTTAAGAACACACAAATCACACACACACACACACACACACACAGAGGAACTTCGTGGCAGTACCGCTTAGTAGATCTTAAAATATTCCAATTTCTGAAATTTGATTCATCTAGTTTGTTTTACTAGGGTTTTATTGCAATTGTGACAAAATGTCATCAATCTGAGAAAAAAATGTAAAGCATATTTCATATAGGATATTTGTTATGTCGGTTACGTGTTATTTGCTCTTAAAAATATGATGCAAACAGGGATTCGTTGTTTGTTTGTTTGTTTGTTTGTTTGATAAGGATTTTTAACATAGCTTTAACAATTTTTCAGTCTTATCTCTACGATGTCTGCAGTGAGGCAGTTTATAGTGATGTATAGCACTGGGACATCATGCCGCAGACCGGTAGCTTGATGTCCCACCCAGTCACATTATCCTGACACCAGGCCGACTAGTCCTAACACTAACCTCTTAAGGCTGAGCGTTTCCCATGCAAACGTTTTCCATACACTACAGGCAAATAAGTCATACCGATTGCAAACAGCCACCGACTTTGACAAATTTGCGCCTAATGCCTTCCTGTACAATTTTTCCCGTAAAGTTATTATTTTAGAAACATCTTCTCTGAAGGAAACTATCGAAAAGTTAAGTGTACGCATGATTGAAACACCATGTTTTCCTCATTACCATTTCTGTAAGCAATTTTCATAGACAAACCTTATGTCTTCATATCTCTTTTTATTTGTGTTATGTCTTCCGTTACAGGGTTAGGTAATTGAATGCAGGATTTCCATCTTATTGCGATTTTCAGGTGTACCATTTTATTGGTTCTTTGTGATATTTTCTATGTTTGTTATGTTACTTCGGTCTTTATGATCGATGCAAATATATACATGGCATGAATTCACTTATATTCTAATGTGCCGGTTTTTATATGTGTTACATTCTGAAAATTCTTATATTTCAAACACTCAAAGATTTTATACTTCTTCATGATGCTACCTTTGTCTTCTGCTTCCTCCACCATGTCCAACATAATGATCTTTACCACCTTTTACCACCCGTTACAAGATGCACCATTTCATTTCACCATGTCCAACATAATGATCTTTACCACTTTTTACCACCCGTTAGAAGATGCACCATTTCCTTCCACCATGTCCAACATAATGATCTTTACCACCTTTTACCACCCGTTACAAGATGCACCAATTCCTTTCATTTTACAAGTACATAATTTTTACTTCTCAGTATTTTTAAAAATCATTCAACTTTGAATATGGCATTTTTCGTGTAGTATCTACAGAACTTTCGTTCGTAAAACATAAACTCAGCATCCTCTCCATTACAAGATTTTAGTTTCTAATCATCCGAATCGTCTAATATTATAACTTTTTTGTATAAGTTACAAATATATAATTTTGCCATTGTTATGTTATATTTTGAAATTTTCACTAATTATAAATTTACGAACCCTAAATGTTAAATAATGTATTAGATTGATCTAAATGTTAAATAATGGATTAGATTGATCTAAATGTTAAATAATGGATTATATTGATCTAAATGTTAAATAATGGATTAGATTGATCTAAATGTTAAATAATGGATTAGATTGATCTAAATGTTAAATAATGCATTAGATTGATCTAAATGTTAAATAATGCATTAGATTGATGGATACTTATGAGCTTTTATTTTTCTTTGCTCGTTTCGACCGGAGACATGTCTAGTGATGCCTGATATAGAATTATTCATAAATTAACGTTGGCAAAATGTCAACACAAATTCTGGTATAAAGTGAAATTCTTGAGAGTTCTGTTAAAGAAATGCCTTTAAATGTTTGATTAAGTTGAAAGGTACTCAGTGTTTCTCTTTACTAAGAATCCCTAACGTTATAATCTATTTTTCTTTAGCAAACTTCACCTTTCTATGCTTTTTATCTTGGTAAATTATTAAGAAGCATTCAGAATTCGCCACACTCCCACACGACTAGAGGCTCTAACAAAATAACAAAAATACTTAAACTTCTGTTCGATATAAATCATATCTAATAAAGGAATCAATGTCAATGTTCTGAATGAATATTCACCATACATTTTTATAATTGTATTATTTCAAATTTTATGAAAGCTACTTTAGTAAGTTCTTATGCAGTTAATTATGACTGGTTCATTAGTATCCGTGGTTTACCTGTGAGGTATGTATCTAGTATAACTTTACCTGTACGGATATATTCGCAATTTATATTTGTTTGCTTACCTGTGAATATAATTTAAAAATCAGTTCGTCTAGCGATACCAATTTTTTATTATTATTATGCGCTCTTAAATCATATAATTTTTTAAAAGATTAAAGACTGGCAGGTAGACATTCGTCAACTGTTCTTGCGTTGTGATTGAAGGTTTGGCGATAAAGAAAGGGTTATAGAATGTGCCTCGCGCGTTTAAACATGTGACCGGATATATATGCATACATTGCATATGCCTATTAATTTATGTAATAAGTGTTTTGGCAACGAAAGGCATGGTGCTGATTTATGAAAAATAAAAAGAAAGGTTGTTTGTTGATGAACTAAATTATATACAACCTAAGAATTAAAATTTTAGATGCATACTTTGTTTAGTTTAAAAAAAACCGGTAAATTCTTATATTTATTGCTATATCATCTGAGTCAGGGGAAACAACTCTTATAACAAGATTCAAATTTTGAAATTCTTTTGTACAGTAGAGTATAATTTATACTTGTCACCGTTATAAAAAAAGATTAGCACAAGTAATATATTTCACTACAATACAGCAGCGTGTTCCCGTTGGATGTAATATGAATGACTGAATGAAGGAGAGGAATGGTTGATAAAATAAATCAATTCAAATTTTAATCTTAATATCCGTCACATTAACAATATCTTCAATTTTGTAATGTCCAATTAACTTGAGATTAATGCAGCTTTCAAAAATAATTTATTTGAACATACATTGTAGCTGAAGTGTTCTCGATATTACAGACATATCAATAATATTTCTGATGTTAGCTGTTGTTGTGACCGCTTATTATAAGTATTATTTACAGCTGATATTTGGTCCTGCCAGTTTGCACCTAAAATAGCTGGGTAGGTGTTTTATTCTTCGCTTTTATATGTTAGTGTTGCAGTAGAGTATGTGGGTGATTGAATGGACTAAAAAATAAATAAATATTGACCCGGTATGAATATTAAGGTTATTGTGAGAATGTGCTCTATAAATAAATATTGACCCAGTATGAATATTAAGGTCATTGTGAGAATGTGCTCTGTAAATAAATATTGACCCAGAATGAATACTAAGGTCATTGTGAGAATGGACTCTATAAATAAATATTGAACCAGTTTGAATATTAAGGTCATTATGAGAATGTGCTCTTTAAATAAATATTGATCTAGAATGAATACTAAGGTCATTATGAGAATGGGCTCTATAAACAATTATTGACCCAGAATAAACACTAAGATCATTGTTAGAATGGGCTCTACAAATACATATTTGACCCAGAATGAATACTAAGGTCATTGTGAGAATGGGCTCTATGAACAATTATTGACCCAGAATAAACACTAAGATCATTGTTTGAATGGGCTCTATACATACATATTTGACACAGAATGAATACTAAGATCATTGTTAGAATGTGCTCTATAAATAAATATTGACCCAGAATGAATGCTAAGGTCATTGTGATACACTGTTGAAAATAAAATACTTGAAATCCTCTCTTGAATTTTAACACAAATAGAAGAAAGTGCCGGAAATGAAGAACAAATGATGTGGTTTTCATCCGGGATGCGTCTACAAAAGATTGGCTTTATATAGTCGAGAAAAGCGAACTTTTATCACTGGTGGTTTGGTAAATACGATCATGATCCAACATAAGCATGGTTCTGGAATATATATATATATATATATATATATATATATATATATATATATATATATATATTTATTCTTTATACATTCTTCTTGCTCTTAATATTATTAGATGACAGCTGAAAAGTTTCAGTCGTATTGCTGCGTGTTCTTCGCTTTGGTTTTAAACAATAAAATTCAGGTCTATAATCCACAGTAGTTGAGTTTATTGTTTCAGTTTTCATTTCGCTTCTTGTCCATTTTCTCGTGCAGACACATACTTATTCGAACAGGCCCATCATCAATGTTAGCCCAACCAGCTATCAGAATAGATTGCTCTCTTTGCAGTCCGAGCGCAGCAACCACTTATTTGATATCCATTCGCACGCAGATCATTTGTGGCAAAACAATGAGTGATTGAAGCAATATCTTGAAGGACTGCTACCAAATAGGTTTGATTATCTGGTAATTAATTTTACGCCAAATGTAAATTGAAATAGAATTTGTGATTAACGGCTTTTATTCCAAAGACCTGAGCAAGAAGTAACTTTTCGTCAGATGATAGGTTTTATCGATAGGCGATCTTAATAGGATTGAAATGAAGGTGGGCGTGATAAAATATTCGTGGATCATTCTTATCGCTCTGTTTTGACTGAAAACGGAAATTTGGCGAAAGATAGAAATGGAACGATGCTAAATGGAGGAAACGAATGCCTAAGATTTCGATCACTTAGCGGCAATTAGGTGATTGTCTCCATTTAATCTGCAATTCATACACGTGGTTTAATGACCCCTAATCTTTTTGATATGTGATGCGGTTAAACTGCTGACTGTAATAGTAATTTCTTGGAGGAAATCTCTCTCTCTCTCTCTCTCTCTCTCTCTCTCTCTCTCTCTCTCTCTCTCTCTCTCTCTCTCTCTCTCTCCACACACACAGATATATATATATATATATATATATATATATATATATATATATATATATATATATATATATATATATATATATCTTTGTGTGTTCAATACAGTACATACACAGATTATATATTACTTTACATAACATATAATCGATACAGTATTCCAACTTGACTTGCTGTACACTCTCTATTTTAAGGTTTATTTATTTAACGGCAATTCATAGCCGAATATATGCTGGTGTAGCGCTACATGGAAATTATCATGTCTGAATCGCAATATAATAAATCAAAACATGTCTGGTTTTCATGACGCAAAGGCATCAAAACTTCAGGTCTATAGTGTGAAATGCAAGCCGATAACTGATTCAGACGCGCTTTTTCCGTCAACAATATCAAATTTTGCATTCCATTTTCAGCCGGATTGACTGAAACAATCAAGGGCAGATGCTTTAATCAAGGGAACACGATCAATGGTTGTTTAAGTCTTGTAAGCGAGCTGCCGGATCGAGTGTGATAACTGTCCGGCAGCACTGACTCATCATACATTTTAAAAAAAAAAAAATACTATTCACTTTAATAGGACAGTCTCTCATAGAAATTAGTCTTGTAGTACAAACCAGGAAATGAAGGAAGAGGAGAGTCAGGATGAAGTGACTGTTCCAATCACTTACTTTATTAATGTAATCGAGAATGAGGGTTGTTAAAGCGATTATTTTAATTGTACATTTCAATTTTGATGAAAAGTGCTACAAAACCAGGAGAACCGTTCGTAATCTAATCAGTCTTGTGATCACGTGACACCATTCATCATATCGCTAAAAAGTCTGTCTGTTCCAGTCAGGTGCTTTTTATTATTATTATTATTATTATTATTAGTAGTAGTAGTAGTAGTAGTAGTAGTAGTAGTAGTAGTAGTAGTAGTAATAGTAGTAGTAGTAGTAGTGACTAACGTTATATGAATGATTATCTCACATTTACTATCTGTCAAAATATGCATAATATCAGATCTTTTTATTTTTGCCAAATTTCAAAAGTGTATCATATGTTTTTACGAGTTTCTAAGCCTCCATAACGGGACATGGCTGAAGAAAATGGATATTTAATCGTTTCGTTAAAATTCCTGTTTAGTGTTTATTCCTATTATCACGAGTTATCAAATGCGGTAGACAAACATTTGTAATTTCAAAACTGAAGTGCAGCACCTGGTATCATTTATCATTCGTGGTGGGCTTTCAAAAGCGCTGTTAATTTCTTAGAACTCTGGTAATATTGAGATTTTTTAAATAAATTTGTTGAAGTAAGTTTGCAATTATTGCTGAAGTACATTTGCAATTATTACAAATGTTCCTTTTTTTAAAGCCACAGTGATCCACCTATCTGAATTAGGCGCATACTTTGAATGGAGGACCGATTATGAAAGATCTATTAAGATACAGTTATATGGCTTTTGGCAATGATGGAATGGCTTTGAAGCAGCGAGGAGTGTCATTAGAAAATAGATTCAAGAGGTTTGCCTTAATCAAATTTATTTCCGATTGCTACATGCGCAACAAGAATCCACTTATATAATTGTCATAACCGAGCAAGAAATGAACGGTTAATGGAGTTTTAATTTGATTTTACCCAAGAAATAATTTTCACATTTGCAAATCATCAGCACCAGTGTGCAGAAAATTAAGTGGTAATTACATAAACAGTTAGCTAGCCCATTGAAACCTTCAAACAAGTGCTGAAAGGTTGGGTCCCGTTAAGGATATACAAGCCAACCCGATCTTAGGTCAGATACCAGTACGAGGCAATCTCATCCGACATAACTCCTATGCGACAATAATTAATGTGTTTTATAATTCTTTGCATCATAGATTCCAGGGTTCCAAAGAATGATTCCAACACATACTAATCCAAAGTAATAGCTTTAGTCGAGAATTAATCATTCCTTGCCATGGGGTTATTCATGCAAAATGGCTTACATTTACCCACTTCATTGCCTGGATAATGTAGCTTACACATATAAATATAATACCTAAACGGGATCGTTTTTGCTTAAGCAATGAATTTAAAAATATTTGCATGAAGATTATCATATTCATCATGCTTCGGTAGAGTAAAGGATATTTACAGATGAATGAAACCTTTTATTCATTGCATAATTTAACATCTAACGATAACGTTACGGCACTGTTCGGGATATTCCAACATTTAATCCCATTTACAATTACCAAAATTTAGGAGCAGCATGCATCACGTTTACTCCATTATAGGCAACGAATACCCCCATTGATCAACTGTTAAGAATTATTAACACAAACTTTGTATGCATAAGGATAACTTTTTCCAACACGAATGTATTCTTAACACATATTCCTAAGCATACAGATACGGCCTGTGTGTGTGTGCGTGTGTGTGTGTGTGTGTGTGTGTGTGTGTGTGTGTGTGTGTGTGTGTGTCATTTTGAAAATAGTTTCAACAAGTTTTCAGTCATATCGCAACGTTGTCTGCAGTATGGCAGTTATTGTGATGCCTAGCACTGGGCCACATTATCCTGACACTAGTGTGACAGTTCTAACACTAACTTCTTAATACTGAGCGCCTAGCGAGCAGCTGTTAGCACCATTTTTACACGTCTTTAGTTTGCTTCAGCCCGGGTAGGATCGCGCGACGTCTCGCATCCGAAACACACGATCTAACTACTAGGAAATATGCATGACCTAGCGGTGTCGAATCCTGAGGTGATTCCCGGTAGAAGTCACAAAGTTACCCCAAAGTTCCAAAGACTTCTATAAAACTTCAGATGTAAATTAGAAAGCCTGACGTATTTATTCTATACATAAATTTTAATATAATCAATGCTAAGCCTTGGATACGTTTTTCTCAATTGTTTTAAAATTATTTTAATTAAACATGTTAAGGGAATCTGAGTATTCGTACGGATAAGAATCTTATCTAAAACATTTTGGCGATATTTCCTCGAAATGTTCAATTTTTTGTGTGAAATTAACATAATTTCGCTTGATAGCAAGTCGCTTTTAAGGATAGACGCATACATATAGCTATCCAAACACGAACTGTTTGTTTTACAAACGAAACTTCTTTGAGGTATATTTTAAATTTATCAGCTATAAAATGCTTGATAAAAGAAGTATATTTTTCATCATTATAATTGTATTATTGGCGCCATTGGGTTTCAATATGCTTTAACTGATTTATTTTTGTATGATCAAGACAAAAGTTTAATTGTAAGATTCACCCGTTGCTATTGTTCATGATGAATTTCGTTTTGTGTCCATTTATTTATTGTTTTAAAAACAGTTGTTATAATGATTGAATTACATCCTGTGTCAATAATACTTTGAAATTTTCTTTGAGTTTAATTTGCGTTCATTATGTTTCTTTTCTTACGACTCCATGGTATTAAACTAAGTAACGGTAAAGATCGAAAAATATTTTTGGGAATAGAGAAAGATCAATAAATAATTTATTTTCCTAGAATAAAAATGAAAACTTTAAGAAAATTACGGTTTTGCAAACTAAATCCCAGGTAGTCCGAAACGTTCTATCACAAGTTTAGATGTATGAAATTCCATTTCAAATCCGGTGATGTTTCAGATAATAAATTCCACTTCAATTCCGGTGGTGTTTCAGATAATAAATTCCACTTCTATTACGGTGGTGTTTCAGATAAATTCCACTTCAATTCCGGTGGTGTTTCAGATAATAATTTCCACTTCAATTCCGGTGGGGTTTCAGATAATAAATTCCACTTCAATTCCAGTGGTGTTTCAAATAATGAATTCCACTTCAATTCCGGTGGTGTTTCAGATAAATTCCACTTCAATTCCGGTGGTGTTTCAGATAAATTCCACTTCAATTCCGGTGGTGTTTCAGATAAATTCCAGTATTAATTGTGTTATTGCAGTAGATAAGGTGAACAATGGATTGGAATATGGCAATGTGTTAACAATATTTTGATGTATCACAAACAACAAAGCCACACAATGTTCTTGTTTAAATTCATCTCAGTTCCAAATTAATGTTTTATTCTAAGAATATTATTAAACACATGGTAATTCCAATGAATAATAATTTGAATAAAAAAACAACACAAAGTAAAATCTGAATACAACAATAATACTGATCCTGCTTCAGATGTTAAGGCAAGAATGAATAATCGCAATGTAAACAAGATTATATACACTCTACTTGACCTAGATAGCTAATTACCATTTTCTGAATAAACTCTGCTAAATTCATAGCAAAGTTAAATTCTGGAAGTTTCGAAGGTCTGAATCTAGACCGCATCTTTAACTCAAATTGAAGTATACATGTTTGCAAATTAATCATTATTTAAATATATATTCCACAATCATATAGCTATTGAATATGTTATTTACAAAAATATTTGTCAGTTGAAGTTAGATAAAGGTAAAGTAGAAGATACATATATTCACAGCGTACAATCATTAAGACACAAATAAACATAACAACCGGCAATGACATAGCGTGCAAATCTACACAACGTTAGTAAAAGCAGTCTTTTATATCCTTGCGAATTTGATTGATAAATCTAGGTTGACTTGAACGGAGCTAAAATCTGTATTTTGTTGACTTGGTATTTTCCAATAATACGTCTTATCTTCTTAGAAAGAAATAGATACTTACCTGATAAGTTTTCTCTAACGCATTTAAATCTAAAAAGCAATAAAACCAGTCTCATAGCTTTTGGCAATACATCTGGTCTTCACTTCCTTAATATTTCACCTCGTTGGTAGACAAACTGGTAACGTTGGTAAATTTCTTCTTTCAAATATTTGTATCAAATAAAGCATTCACTATTTGTTGTAGTAGTATTTTCTTCAGTTAGAAATTATTCACATTTTCTAGTACTACTTTTGTGTATAAAGAAAATGTAATTGTTGAATCTATATTTTATGATCTAACATTGAACTCCATTAACGTTTTTCCATATTCATAATGTACTACTGTTTGTTTGCACTCTCTGATTGTGCCATTTTATCCACTATAACACCAGTTAAACTGCATTACATTTTCACAATTTGTATATCGTTTTGTAGAATTTATTCCTAAATTCTGTTGATCCATAAGTGTGTTTTCATCATCACATATGAAACACGACATTAATTCAATTTATACATTTTGTACGTTTGATTCTGATTATGTTATATAAGTAACACGATTATTGAAATATCATCTTAATGCTTTATAATTTACAAGCACATATTTTTTTTTAATTTACAAATCATTATTACTCGACATTATTATTTTTCGTCGTTGAATACGTCATATTTTTTTAATTTACAAATCATCATTACTCGACATTATTATTTTTCATCGTTGAATACGTCATATTTTTTAATTTACAAATCATCATTACTCGACATTATTATTTTTCATCGTTGAATACGTCATATTTTTCAGCATAAAGCAAACTCAGCTTACTAAGATATTCGTGTAATAATATCTCTTTAAGTCTATGCGTCATATAGGGGCCCCGAGTGGCCGAGTGGTCTAAAGCGCTGTCCGTTACGGACCACTGCCATCTCACCTCTGTCTGCGTGTGTTCAAGTCTAAGATTCGGCAAATGTAGTTATGTGAGAAAGCTTGCCAGTAGCTTCTCGTGGGTCGGTGGTTCTTTCCGGGGTTTGTCCGGTTTCTTCCTCCACCATTAATACTGGCAGCCATGTATAGCCTATATTGTGCTGAAAAATTGTGTTAAACCATAAAAACAAAACTATGCGTCATGTAAACACTTGAATGATTTTGAAGAAGGAAAAAAACAAGATTATCTCTTCTATAAAGGGAGATAATCTTGATCAACAATTGAATCACATTTTTGGACCTCAACTTTCTCAACTTGAGTTTTTCACCTATTTCCTCTTTAGAGGTTCCGTATGTATCAGTTGTAAGACAACAAAATAAGTTCATCGATACGTTTACCTATTTCTAAGGTTAATTGGCGCTGATTCACGGCATGTCTTTCTAAGGTTAATTGGCGCTGATTCACGGCATCTCTATGAGATTTGAATAACTGCTGACATATCTGTTTAGATAATACAATTACCCATTTTCTGGTTTCGTTTAAACTGAATCAGTCATGGATTTAAGACGTAAGAGTTCCTCTGTGTGATCTTTCTTGTCAGAGTAATTTAAAATTATGCAATATTTATTTCTTCGTTAATTTTTCAACCTTTCGGTTGTAAATTGTTATTTTCATTTCATGTCATTTCTTCTGTATTTTGTTTGTTAAAGATTCCTCTAAAAGCTCCGTGATTAGTCAAATTCTGGTTTCCATTTTACTATAACTAA
Organism: Unio pictorum; assembly: GCA_030141615.1. Lineage (NCBI taxonomy): Eukaryota > Metazoa > Mollusca > Bivalvia > Unionida > Unionidae > Unio > Unio pictorum. The sequence goes on along the minus strand of JARLTB010000396.1, from coordinate 720,023 downwards.
ATTATCTCACACGACAAAACTTCAGCTTGATAGAAAGATTTTTATTTATCCAGTGAATGTTGGTTGGGTGGCATGAATGTTATTTCTTTGGGGTGGGTGTAGATAGAATTGCACGTATGTATGTACAACGGAACACTTATTAATTACCGTATAATTATAATGCCAGGGCGTCATTGTAAATAGCGGAATTTTATAAAACTTGAATGTTCTATTACAGCCTTTCTTAATATTATTGTAAACGTTCAACAAAATATAGTACATCATTATGAAGGAATACATATCAATCATGACTCCATGTTTTATATTTGTTGATACGATTTCCAATATAATTTTCGTTTTAGACCAGTTTTGAATAGTTTTAAAAAAGGACATTTTTCAAAGAAATACAAAGTTTATACGCATATTTGATGATGGTCTGTTTGAAACCTACAATGTTTTTAGGAAAACCTATCTGATATATGATATATTCCTCTTATAGTTCTCTAGTCGGACTAAGATCGTTGCCTTTTTTTTTAGTAAACTCTGTATTTATTACAGAAAGCCATCAGTTTCTTTCAGACCAGACATTACGATTAATCATTTTGCATGAGATGCCTCGGTCATCAAATATAGAATTGATCGGCATGCAAGACTGCTGTCGTAATACTAAGTACTTAAATCCACTTCATTTTCTTTTGTTTCCTAACGAGTACAATTATAGAGTGATTCAGCCATTGATTTCATGCTGCAAGCTTATTGAAAACGTATTTTTGATGAACGGTTTCTCTTCAGATTAGATATGGCTTCTGTCAGAATGGGTATCAATTCGTCATCTTAATACAGTCGAAAAGGAAGAGGGCTAGATAAAATGAGCACAAATTACCGCTATCAAATTATATTCGCTGCAAACGGAAATTTAATGTAGAGTGGAAATCAAAGAGTGAGAAAATGGGAAAAGATTGCGAGGAAGATATTGCAGTAATTAGAGGTTATCTTCACGCTAAATACGGTGTTTATGTGCAATATTAAACAAAAAGATTGACGTGTTGTAGCAATCAATGTCTGTTGGGGTCCAAACGCATGCCACATAATTGTGAAAGAAATCCTCATTTTAGCAATATATATGGTTGATAAAATAATTCATCAACAAACAATGCACGCCACAGCACAAATTCGGAGAATATTAAAGTAGAGAAAAGGACAAAGCCTACACTATCCCAATGCAATTCCATCGCTGGAAATATTGTATGTGTTACTTTATGTTTTGTTGCCGTTTTATATGTTGGCAAATGCTTGTAATATGTGTATGTTTTATGCTTTAATATATTATGAAAGAGATGCACATATTATATAGATAGGTCTGAATATGATTGCCATTTTGGCATTAAGAATTTCTAGACCAAAGAAAAGTGTGAAAATGAATAACATAGATGAAGGAGAAATACATACTAAAGTGAATGTAATTGCTATCGATAACTGTTCCACATAACCCAGGGTAATCCAGATCTGTGTACTGTCAACCCGGCCAGCAATTTATGCAAAACATGACTAACATTGTTGACGCTGCCTAGAAGTCGGAAGAGCGATACCCGACTTTCTCTAGGATAACGCAGGGGAGATAACCACAAAAACATACTCTTTTATAAGATGACCTATAAACTGACCTCTGACTATGCAAAGAGGACAGTGTAAGGATCATGGCATTAAAGGTCATGTGTGTGTTAGAGAGAGAGAGAGAGAGAGAGAGAGAGAGAGAGAGAGAGAGAGAGAGAGAGAGAGAGAGAAACGATGAGGACGAGGTGGCCGCCGCTTTCTTATCTAAGTCCTATTTTCCCTTCTTAAAGCTGAAAAGTTATTCCGTACATGTTGCAAGAATTGTACAAACAGTGCTTAATGTTTTCCTAATTTTCAGTTACAAGAATTATTTTGGTGCAAACAATCAAAGGAGAGAGAGAGAGAGAGAGAGAGAGAGAGAGAGAGAGAGAGAGAGAGAGAGAGAGAGAGAGAGAGAGAGGGGGGGGGGAGGCAGGGAGCATGAACATCAGTCATTACCACTATCCGCGTAAATATAGACCTTCGATGTCCCATTCAATAGGAGGTGATGGTATTTGGTGGTGGATGTTAATATTGATACAGGGGTAATATATACGTTATTGTTATACAACATGTTTTTGTATTGACACTTCCAACAAGTTTGATATTTTATCATATCATATGTTCACCAAAAATCTCGACAAGGTTGGAAACTGAGTGACGTTTGATGTTGCATTCTTTGTGCTTTAAACATTATGACATAAATACCACAATAATGTGTTTGAACCAATAGGACAAAACATTCCTAATTTCTTTAAGTAGATAGGATATATACATTTCTGATGTGATTTTGAAATACGTGGCGTACATACATCCGTGATGTGTTTTAAAACAAGATATGAAATAAATACATTCCTTGAGTGTTTCAATCAGATAGGGCATATGTACACCCCTAATGTGTTAGAACAGTATGATAAACATGACCTTTATGATCACAAAATGCTAAAGTAGTTATATATATATATATATATATATATATATATATATATATATATATAAGTATTAGAAAGAGTATTGATTTCAACCGTATAGCTGTAACATTGATATTCTTTCGATGGTTTTGCTCAGTCAAGCTAGTGAGTTATAACTTTGGCAGTGCGCATAATGAATATAACGTTGAGTCAAACCAACGTAACGTAACGTAACGTAGGTAATGGAATGACTGTACAATGTACTTACTGATTCCCGCGTAATGTCTCTATTTTAAAACTTACGGACTTGCCACTTATACGAATGATAAAATGTACGCTGAGTAAGGGAAGAATTAAAGTAAAGTTCTTTAAAAGTGCATAAAAACTAGACAAGTGCACATTATTCGTTCTCTTTTACGACATACAATTTAACTTTAACAATTATAAAACAGATCATTGCCACTTTAAATTCTTATAAATTGCTCATTTATCAAACAGTACAAATTTAGACCCCCAAGCGTTGTATAAGACAGAAATATACCCTATTTTTCTAGGGAGACTAAATCAAAACTTACTGCATGCTGACTGGGAAAAACGTGCACAGCGGGTTAGGCCGAGTCTTTTATGAACGGTATCAGTTTTTATTTAGTTTAGCTTTTTAATATTGGAGAAAAAAAGCATCTCAGAATGTAAAATACGATTGAAATTCCTTGTTGTTGTTGTCTGTTGCATCAATTTGTAAATATTGTGTCTGAAAATCTTTATCAATTTTATCCGGGCCAGCTTTCGGGACCGAAAGCTCTCGTTACCTTCGCGTGCAGTATCCAATTTAGTATGAGTTGAATGCAAGTCTGCTTTTACGATACAATATAATTAAATCTATTTCTTTAACCGCTGTTTGCAATTGGGAGCGATTATCTGGAAATTTCACCATTCATCTTGTATCGCATGCTTTGTATTGGATTAACTATTAACGGTCTGTCGTTAAGATTAAACGGCCAAACACCTCCATTGGATGTGACTTCTGGCAGGCGAGATAATCGATAAGACGTTTTATTAGGACCCTAATGATGGAGAACTTGGCTAAGGATCATACATTATCTTTATCACACTACGTTGACTCAAAACGGAAATTTTATGAAGAATAGAATTTTGAGTGTGAGAAAAGGGCAAGGGATATATGATTTCGACATTTTCCAGTGATAAGAAATTATCTCCAAGTTTATTATCGCTTGGTTTGAAACAGAGAACAATTCATCAATGTGAAGAGAGAATGCCGTCATTCCAATAAGATTTGTTTTTCAAACAAAATGCTTGAACGCAATAAATTAAATATGAAAAAATAGATCGGTACTGAACCTAATCTAAAGCATTATACAAATATTTTTTTTAATATCAATTCATGTTTTGGTTTTCTAACCAATCCTATCTAAATTTGAATGGTGTGTAGTCAATTATATGAATATTGTTCCATGGATGAAAAAAAGTCACCCTTCTTCACTTCTTGCTGTAGATGGTTTTAATGTGTGTGTATATATATATATATATATATATATATATATATATATATATATATATATACTCTGGGAAATGGAGGAATAGAACTTTACTATATTTTGTGGCAGAGCAAAATTATTCCATAAAAAAATAATGAGATACTTCCTTTTAGCTTTAATTTTTTGTTAAATCTTCAGTTTTGAGTGCATATTCTTGTAGTGCTGATGAAATTGTTTTTAACACTAGAGGGAAAAATATTAAATAAAAATACAAGCATCTGAAGTTTCTTATGAACTGAACAAAAGTCTTATTTGGAAAACTCTTTGTAACTTCATATTTAAAAAAATGGTATGGATGGTAAGTCATACGTATTCAAAGGGCATGGATGGTAATTTATACGTATTCAAATGGCATGGAGGGTAATTTATACGTATTCAGATGGCATGGAGGGTACTTTATACGTATTCAAATCCCGGGGTGTAAGTTATGTGCATTCGAATGGCATGGATGGTAATGTATACATATTCAAAGGGCATGGAGTGTAATTTATATGTATTCAAATGGCATGGAGGGTAATTTACGTATTCAAATGGCATGGATGGTAATTTAAACATTTGCAAATGTCATGGAATGCAAGTTATGTGTATTAAAATGGCATGGAGTGTAACAAACTTACAATTTTACTTTAGCCCATGTATATTTTACTGTTTAATATCTTATTATGGGTTTGGTTTTTCAAAATCTGGGATTGATTATGTACTACTTTTATTGCAGATCATTTTATATGACCGATACAAGGATCCAAAACATTGCGTACCATCCAATGAACACATAAAGAATTTGTGGCACAAATCTTCGTGACGAAACGTATTACGCCTGGTAAAATTCAAATTTAGGCGCAGAACATTGCTAAATTGTGAGATAACGGAGTGCTATGTGAAGGTTTTCTCTATTTGTAAATGTCAGTGTCATGAAAGAGAAGTGTAAAATTGTAAATGTCTAGATAATTGTCAGACAATATCCAGCAAAATTAATAAATTATTCAAAGAAAGCATTAGTCTTGTAATGCGCGACATTTTGTCTCTAAGGCTTTGAGGTGTTTTAGTTTTCTTCTGATAGTTATTGGGCACGATCATTTATAAAAAGCGATTGTTAGGAGACAATATTTTTACAAAAAAAATTAAGTTAGAAATTACATAGGTAAAGCGGACACAACATCAGTGAAAACTACTATTTATCTGATGCATGGTTTGAATACTGATTTCTCCTTACCTAGCTTTACTCATTTTGTATAAGTGGATATGGCGGATAAAGACTATTGTATTCTATCTTATTTTGCACTGCATACTAAACATAGTAAACGCTTGGATATTTGAGTAGTGTCCCTTACTTCTGTTTCGCATTTTGAATGGTCTCTTTTCTTTCGTATCAAACTTACGGTACTTGTGTAGAAAATACACTGCCATAGTATAAACTAATTTGTTCTCTCATGAAAAGTGTCAAATACATTGTTTTTTATATGATAGATGATCAGAATGTAATCGTAGAGTTTAAACCTTTCATCTTACTGTATATTATAACAGGACGGTAAACTGGAAATAATTCTAGTGGTGGATTATGAAGAAAAATATTGCTTACACTGTAAGTTGTGCTGTACTCATTAGAGATAAGTTTGGATATATCGCAAATGGGTTTGTATAGCAGTACAAATAGTAAACATAATAAATAATAATTTTTCATGGGGACAAAACAGGACATGTTTTATTTTTATTGGGACAAAAAAAAAGAGGTTAAAAGTAACTGGGACAAAACAAACGTGTTTTAAAGTCAGTGGAGCAAAACGAAACATATTTTATTGATATTGGGACAAAAGAAACAAGGATTTAAGTCTTTGGGACAAAAGAAACAAGGCTTCTAGTAATTGGGACAAAACAAAATATGCTGTATTGTGATTGGGACAAAACGAAATGAGGTTTAATGTAATTGGAACAAAACAAAACATGTTTTAAAAGCATTGTTACTATCAGATGATTAAGGAAGTATAATATAGATGTGATCAAGATATAAAATGCCGTAAATCGTACTCCTTTGGAAATATTTAATTCATTTATTGTCCCAAATGATAAGTTCTTGATCTGTTTTCAATTAAGGATCCCGTTCAAATATATTTGATCTGACAGATCGTATTGCAATGGTAGACTCTGGTTTATGGTAGGAAGCGATCAGCAATTACTGGCGTGGAACAGAATTTATCTTACGAAAATATATCTTCATAAATCAGTTTCCAAAATGCAGTAGCAATGTTTCTTGACACACATCCCACTGAGCAAGATATTGAAAGAAATGAAAAATTGCTTTTAAATAGACTTACTAGATACGGACGGCATTCCAAATGCTACATCTGCAACACATGCACGAAAAATGCACTTGTTTTCTTTGGGTACTTTTTTCATTTGACAGTCTAGGGATGGTTCGATCTGTTAAATAGATTCAAGTATTAGCTTTTGTAAACCCCCGATACCTCTGCTGTATTTTGTTCATTATGATGTTAATAATTAAAGACGTTTTAAGCTTTAGAAAGCAATTTAAATGGCAAGGTGAAGGTAAAAAAGGTCATGCAATGCGTTTAAGACAGGACTATTGTTGTAATTGCTGAGTAGATGAGGGGCGTTACTGTAGTAAGACAGCTTATTGCTGTCATGAGGAGACAGTGACCTGTTTTAGTAACAAACACTACTTATAGATGTCATGGGGAGGAAGTGACCTCTCACATGATTATTTGTAAATGTTTCAGGTTTAGAAGAGTTTCCTTTCTTATTCGTCTACTGTAAAGAATATGTATTTCCGAATAAAGTAAATCTAGCATGCATAATGTATGGATATAAAGTTATGGCAACAATTTCATTAAAGCATTTAATTGATTTCAGGCGAAATTAAACCACTTTGAATAATTTTAAAATGCCGTGTAGATACACATCACATGCATTGATATGTGTGCCAGCATAAAAGCTCCAAAATTTACATGCTATTTCGTTTTGCACGAATCTCCTCGTGACATCTCTTAAGCTGCGGTACCAAAAAGTCGTTACACCGGCACAATACAGTAATTTACGATTGCACCGGCGTTTCTTCTTCGACCAATCATGTGTGCTTTCTCATGTGGTCTGGTTTAGGTTTGGCGTGTCACGGCACAGCAATGCATGTAGGCTATTTAGTGATGTTTTAATTGAAATAAAGTGTCTCGTTAAAGGACACACCATTGCAGTGAAGTAAGGCTGGTCTGATTGAATCCGTACCATTTTAGTATGGAGCTCGACATGCTAATACATTGCGCAGCCTAAGCTTCCAATCATCATAAGTCTTCTCTAATAATGTATGCGAGGTAAGGCATGTTGAGCCGATTCCATATCCCAGAATCCCCTGGGACAGAGAGGGTGCTTTCGGTTACATTAACCTCAAGATGATCTTCCGAAATTAATATATTCTGCGCCATGACGTGGATTAATAAAAACAAAGTGACTTGATTAGCTGCAATGAGCTGTTAGAGATATAAGTTTCTAACTATAAATGTTTCAGTCTTCTTGTATCCATGCCACGTATAGATGATAAAGATATATTTTTACCTATATATTTAGAAAAATTATTGTTTCGTTTTGTCCTGATAAACAAAACCATGTTTCATTTTGTCCTAATGACATTAAGAGTGAAGATTTGTATTTAGAGCTATCGACGTCAACAATTGTCTGTCTCCATTAGGAATCAGATTGTATACTTTCATATATTTATTACTAGTTTTTAGCTCTTCCCTTGTACCGTATTTGTGTAATTATTTGTGTGGTTTAGATAGTTGCAAATTGGTGTCTTGAAATTTCCATCTAGAGTGATGGATCATTATTTTGGGAGAACAAAGAAGTATGGCTATCACATACGAAAATCATTATATTCCTGTGAGAAGAAGTCCTGGTCACTTAGATTAGCTCTTACGGGACATTCAAAGCGCCTGGAAATAACAATCTTCTAAGGATATCCAATCCATTAGCAAGAAAGGTTGAGGTACCAAGTAGCAGTTTTCTTCATGACCCAGATCATGGTTAAAATACTGAATTTGAAATAATAATTACGGGCAAATACGTTTTGTCTAATTTTTACAATGCTAATTACCAAACAAATTCGTTATCAGTAAGTATTATAATACTAATTACCAAACAAATACGTTTTCACTAATTATTACAATACTAATTACCAAACAAATAGGTTTTGAGTAATTATTACAATGATAATTACCAAACAAATACTTTTCAGTAATTATTACAAAACTAATTACCAAACAAATACATTTTTAGTAATAATTACAATACTAATTATCAAACAAATACGTTTTCAGTAAGTATTACAATACCAATTACCAAACAAATAGGTTTTCAGTAATTATTACACTACTAATTACCAAACAAATAGGTTTTCAGTAATTAGTACAATACTACTTACCAAACAAAGACGTTTTCAGTAATTATTACAATACTAATTACCAAGCAAATAGGTTTTCAAGACAGGCATACCTATTGTTTCTTCCTTCAGTATAACGTGCTGACAAAACACTTTAAATAGAAACACAAGTCAATATGCATAGATTCGAAAGCTGATGACAACGATAAAATATTTTTTTCTCGTTACGAAAGACAAAATAGCTATGCAAATATCACAGATAGAAGGAGGTCATCATTATCATTCAATTACAAGTGATAGTTTTATATCTTGATGTCTTAAAAGTAAGTGAATTTCGCATTGTGTAACGGTTTAACTTGTTTTCACATATAAACAAAGGTGACAACATTAAGAATGACGATAATATCAAATAACGTACTGGTCCATTGTTGTTGCTGTTGCAATATTTGCACTGTCTTAAGTTTGGGTTTTGTAACATTCTAGCTGATGACATCTAAATGTTTAGTAGTCATGAAAACAATTCTTGCTGATATAATTCCATTGCAGAGAAGAATGCGTAGATTGCTAAAAGTAAGGATACAATGGAGGAAATGATGGGGAATTCTGTAAATGGCAGGCGTGAGCTACTCTTACATTTTAGCCTAGATTAAAATGTAATAATACATCAGTGAATTCTGTAATTTCAGTCTATCTAAAGGAACCCTCGCTTGACTTATTTTGCAGAAATCAGGACTGACCCTAGAATCTCCAGACAGTGCCCAAGAAAATGAAAGAGACAATTGTTTTCAAAGAGGGGTCAACTGGAAGAATTGCTGGAGTAAAAGGGTCAGACGAATTCACCATGAAAGTTTATATTCCAAAATGAAACAAATAAATATGAACTTATAGATTAGATAAGGTGGGTGTTTTGCCCCACGCGTCGTTTCCCAGCTGTTTTTGATTATATATGACACTAATTTCCCCATGTCACGAATTTCTGTACCCTTTCTAATTTTGAGAAGTGTCTAGTAAAACTTTCTGTGTTTCGGATAAACTGTCGTCGCTATTATTGAGACCCCTAATCAAAAAAGAAAAAATGTTTTTCTCAAGTTTTCTCTTGCAGTATCACATTTATTAACAAGCAGCAGGCAAGAAAAATTGACCAACTTCGCCAAAAAATTCAATCAATATTTCTTAACGCTAGTATATAGATTGGTCGCTATTGTCTGGTAATACAAAAACAATTCATTCAGCGTATATGTTAAAGTAGGATTGGTATCCGCAAGATTGAATGGCCATACATTCCCGTGAAAGATTGCTTAAGTGGTACTGACACAGCCTTCGGATGGTATTATACATTAGTAAGGACAAGAAAAAGTCATATTAATTATTTCTTTCCTTTTATGCTGACGGAAAACGGAAATTTGATTTTAAAAATGCAAAAATGGACTCACCGGTGCATGAAATTGCGATAATTTTGATATTTAATTATAAATTATCTTCATGCTTAAATCAACCTGAAATGTCATACATCATACAAAAACTCCTTAAGAAGGATTGCAGGCACAATTTCTTACTAGGTTCAACTACATATTGTAGAATCGGTGTTTAGAAAGTTCTTACTAGGTTCAACTACATATTGTAGAATCGGTGTTTAGAAAGTTCTTACTAGGTTCAACTACATATTGTAGAATCGGTGTTTAGAAAGTTCTTACTAGGTTCAACTACATATTGTAGAATCGGTGTTTAGAAAGTTCTTACTAGGTTCAACTACATATTGTAGAATCGGTGTTTAGAAAGTTCTTACTAGGTTCAACTACATATTGTAGAATCGGTGTTTAGAAAGGTCTGTTTTGTAAGCATTGTGATGGGGAGAAGAAAACAAAGTATTTCATTCAAATCAATCTAGAGATTAATTGGAAACCAACAAATTAAAATTATTTATTTCCCTCGAATACAAAGTAAAAATTTAAAAAGAAGCAACAGTATTGTGAATATAATCCAAAATTGCCCTTAACGTTTTATCGCAAGTCTAACAATATAGAATATTCCAAATGAATTCATTTGTATTCCAAATAAATTTCAATCTTTACTATGCTAATGTACCAAAAGCCTGGAATATGGTTGATATGCCAACATTCTTGATGTATCACAATGCTATAATCCAAAATGTGTGTAAATCAATTCACATTATTCCTAAAATAGTTATTTAACAATTTTGTCCGAAATTAGTTTTGAGCACTTTGTGATTTCAGTGAATAATAATTTGAACAAATAAAAACTGTTAAATGAAAACTTTACAACTAAAAGACTGGATTCACTTTTATTGCTTAGATAGGATAGGAATGGTTGATTCTACTATAGTCGGCCCTAATATATATAAATATATAGCACAATTAGAGGAAAATGACGAGGGTCATATTTAATGAAATTTTGCCCCAAAGTAAACAAAATTTGTTTCTTGAATCTTTTATGGGAATAATCAATTGTGTATCTTGAAATCAAAACCAAATACAGATATTTACCCAACGTAATAATAATTTTAATATACTATAAACAATCATAAACAAAAGATAGCCATGTAATATGTTAGTAATGAAAAAATGCATTAGTCAGTAGGCCGAAACCCTAAATTATGGACAAAATTCAATCACGCAAAACAAATTAAATATACACAACATAAAATCATGGACAAAAGACATCACACAATAAAAAAATTAAATAGCCATAACAGTTTGGACAAAATGATATCATGCAATGTCATCAATATCAAAGAAGCAACCATTCAGTGATTAGATTTAGACAAACTAATATCATGGCATGTCATCAATATCAAAGAAGCAACCATTCATTGACTAAATTTAAACAAACTAATATCATGTAAAGTCATTTTCAGGTTCCAAATCTTTTGTTAACGTCTGCGTTCTTCAAGCAGGGAATTGTTTATTTCATAGTCATTTTGCTAAAATTCCCTAACCAAAATACAGAATGTATGTATGTATGTATGTATGTATGTATGTATGTATGTATGTATGTATGTATGTATGTATGTATGTATGTATGTATGTATGTATGTATGTATGTATGTATGTATGCATGCATGCATGCATGCATGCATGCATGCATGCATGCATGCATGTATGTACCCATTTAAGCACGGACGGACGGACGCACACACGCATGCACGGACGGACGGACGGACGCCCGCACTCAAGTACGTACGTACGTATGTATGTATGATTGTATATATGCATATATTTGTCACTTGCAGAACCATATATATAAAAGATTTTTTAAATATTTGTACAGCTGTATTATATGACGTATTTTGTTTGGCGGTGCATTTTGAGAAAAATGACGTCAGTGATGAACAAACTACAAATATTGATAAGAAAACAGTAAAATTATTTCCTGTTTGTATAAAATAAAATAATTTTTTCAAATATCAGATTTCCAATTTCTCGAGATGACCTTAATACAAAACAAATGATGGATTACCAACTTCTTATTAAGACTCTCTCTCTCTCTCTCTCTCTCTCTCTCTCTCTCTATATATATATATATATATATATATATATATATATATATATATATATATATATATATATATATATATATATATATATATATATATATATAAGATATTGCAATAATGCTTCATTTAATCCACATTTAATTCATTTCACGCAAATTGTTTTCAAATGTGTAGGTGGTAATCAGAATTAAGAGTCCACTAATGTCCATACTTGAGCTCGATACGATGATAACAAACCTGGAATTTGTGGATAAAATAAATTATACAATTTATAGAAAACCTTCATAAGCATTTTCTAAGAGTCAAATAAGATGAAGAAATCTAGCACAATAATCTGACTATTGCAAATTAGTCTTACATCACAAATATGTCAAAATAACAGGACATTAAAGGAATTAAATGTGGATTAAATGAAGCATCCTTGCAAATATCTTATATATATATATATATATATATATATATATATATATATATATATATATATCTTATATATATATATATATATATATATATATATATATATATATATATATATATATAGAGAGAGAGAGAGAGAGAGAGAGAGAGAGAGAGAGTTATACATATACACCAGAATGGAAAGTGCTATCTCTAACTTCTATAGAAGAATGCTAGATTCTAGTAGGCAGAATAAATAATATACAATATAACTAATACTATTATATTGGTTAGAGAATCTTTAATTCGTACTTTTCGGAGCTGAATATATATATATATATATATATATATATATATATATATATATATATATATATAAACGCATTTTAAAATTGGAAAATAAGGACATACATTGAAATTAATAAGGTAACATGGTATTTTTTGTTCTATTTGAAGGATTAATAGAACTGGGACGATAATTAATAAGTTATATGGCATAATCTTTATCATTACGAAAGTAAAGTAATTGCAGTTATTAAACAGAAAGAGCATATTTATCATTACTGAAATGTTTATAGAAATTTCTTAAAGCAAAATTGTAAATAACGTTGAAACTGAACTGATGAACTCGATGAGTTAAATGCCATTATTTGTCAATACTAATTAAGAACAGAAATATAACATTTATTCAATTTAATTACCGAACTTATTGATCAACAAGCACTGTTGTAAAGTTCGAGGCCTCATCAGAAAGGAACGTGCTGACGCATGTCCTTTAGAATGTGAGATGACTGAGGATCATGTGTTGACAAGAAAAGTTTACGAGTTTGATTCTGTTCATCGGATTATCCCAGGTCTGCTACCACGAAGACTGCACTTTATTCTACTCAGGGGGTCGTAACCTTTAACGTAAAGTTGTGCTTTAAAACGCAGAAGGCTTCTACTCCAACCCAGCCACTTTCTCCAAAATGTTTCGAAACAAACATTTTTCAGACTGAAGTTACCAGCTTTCGAAAGAAAATGTTTCTCGTGCTGCCGACTATTAACCAGTGCAACCTAAATTAACCAGGGATTGAAGCTTAACACCCCATTTACCAATTATAATTCGTATATTACATGTGCTACACATCTCTTTTGTGCGAATGACCAATTTCAAACTTTGCTCTTTAAACTTCAATTCGTCCTCACATGAAGTTTCTTTTATTTTAAAAAACCTAAAATATGCACTCAATATTAGTGATCGTCAAAGCTTCTGTACTGCTGTCATGTTGTCGCTCTGACCCCCGACCCCGACCCCCCCCCCAAAAAAAAAAAAAAATCATGCGGAAGAAAACCAGGACATGTATCTATATGCAAATTGAACGTTATTTCTGTGATGATATTTAACAACTACAACCAGTTTAAAACAGTTTAAAATGTTCTAGTTTATAAAGTTTTCCAGCAGGAAATAACTTTTGTAATCGTCACATGCATGAATGGTGTTAGTAATGACATCGACTTGTCCATTTTGTTTGGAATCTGTCTAGAGCTGTCGAGGTTATAGACAAGCTATACAGGGTATCACCCATTGATGACTCAAGATTCGAAGAGAACGGCCAGAACGGTAATCGTCCTATGCTATAAGTAAAGGTTTAACGAGAATTTGAAGCAGCTAGTTAATAGGATATTTTGTCTAATAATTTTAACAAACGGCGATTGTCGAAATAAGTATATTCTTACCCCGTTGGTAGCAACGTAAGATTGCTAATCAAAAGGTAGCGCTACGGATTATGTACCCGCCTACGCCACCCAGGGTCAGCGGCCTCGTTGTGTTCTCTAGTAAGACTCTAAACTCATCATGATATAGCAAATTAAAGTACTGAAAATGTCGGTCAAAACCAATGTAACCCTTAAGACTTGGATCGATGAAAGCCTTTTTGTTTAACTTTTCTACTTCGACGTTCTAGTTTATTGATCAAGTCATTGCTGGAATCCGTGACAGGTAAATGAAGAAGTGCCGTCGCTTATTTTAAGATTGTAATAGTTAAGTTTTCTTAAACGTATTCATGATTATCCTGGTTCCGAAACAAAACGATTTTTATTTGATCTGGGGCCACATTTTGCTTGTTTTGTCTTAACCAGTCTGGGAAAATCATTTTGAAATAAGAACTCAAACCAGCCTGTGATGGTCAGTACGTTTGATTATGAATCAATGTATATCAGGAGAAAACAAAGATGTTTACTCTCTTTTAGTGTATACATGTGTGTGACTTCTTTTACGAAAACGGTGTGCTTGTGTAAAATGCTAATGAAAACCATCTTTAAAAGTATAATGACGTTATAGGCTTCTAAAAAACGTTTGCAGATGTTTTCACTTAAATGCGCCTTTTATCGATTGATGTGTGACATACAAGTTGGAGATTGTAGGGACATTTAAAGCAGTGATATATGACATATAAGTTCGAAATTCTAAACACTTAAAAAGACGTGATGTATGACATGTAAGTTTTAGATTGTATTGTAATTTAAGGCCGTCATATATGACATAAGTGTTCGAGATTGCAGGGACATTTAAAGCCGTGATGTATGACATATGTTCGAGATTGTAGTGACATTTAAAGCCGTGATGTATGACATATATGTTCGAGATTGTAGTGACATTTAAAGCCGTGATGTATGACATAAGTTTTCGAGATTGCAGGGACATTTAAAGCCGTGATGTATGACATATATGTTGGAGATTGTAGTGACATTTAAAGCCGTGATGTATGACATATAAGTTCAAGATTTCAGTAACATTTAAAGCCGTGATATATGACATAAGTGTTCGAGATTGCAGGGACATTTAAAGCCGTGATGTATGACATATATGTTCGAGATTGTAGGGACATTTAAAGCCGTGATGTATGACATATATGTTCGAGATTGTAGTGACATTTAAAGCCGTGATGTATGACATAAGTTTTCGAGATTGCAGGGACATTTAAAGCCGTGATGTATGACATATATGTTGGAGATTGTAGTGACATTTAAAGCCGTGATGTATGACATATAAGTTCAAGATTTCAGTAACATTTAAAGCCGTGATATATGACATAAGTGTTCGAGATTGCAGGGACATTTAAAGCCGTGATGTATGACATATATGTTCGAGATTGTAGGGACATTTAAAGCCGTGATGTATGACATAAACGTTCCAGATTTCAGTGGCTGTTTAAGCCGTGATGAGATGATTGGTAAGATGTTTTTTTTAAACAAAAAATAATTTTTTTTATGTTTAAGGAGATATTCCTAGTGCAGTACGTTGCGTACATAAAAAGTAAATAAAAAGATACAAATATATATGAAAGTATACATCTACCAAAGTTATCATTATTACATTATCTCGTTATTCTAGTTTGACATGTAACAGATGACATATGATGTTTAGTTTACAGTAGTTTCCTCGGTTTGTTAAGAATTATTTCATTTAGAGACAGGAAACAGAACTGATTATATAAAAAAAAATTAAACATGGAGAACTCCCTTGCCAACAACTTTAGCTGTTGTAGTACTGTTGTTTTTACATATTTAGGTGTGAAATATAGAGACACATTGGCGAAATAATTGTCATATATTTGTTTCTTTCATACATTTTCACGTGTGAAAAATATATCCTTATATTTTCTAAGGTGAAAATATAAAATCTCCCATCATGCCATATGATTCTTGATTGTGTGTGTATGCCCATAAAAGTTGTACAAAACGAATACTTTGTAAGCTAGAACAAATAAATATAAACTGTCTTTAATTATATTTTGTATTAGCGTCTTTCATTTGTGCAAGGTAGATTACTTACTGTGTTATGGTCAAACGGAACGTTTTTGACTTTAATTAAGCAATATAAATCATGTCTTTTGTAAAAGTTATACATAACGCAAACTTTAATAATAATAATAATAATAATAATAATAATAATAATAATAATAATAATAATAATAATGTATAAGTTGTCTGTACTACACAGTAAAGACTTCATTTCTATTCATTTTTAAACGGTCATGATTATTCTGGGGTTAAATACTTTCGTATACAGGTTATAGGCAACATGTATTTTTTGGCTTAAATGTGAAATAGAAGGCAACAGTTAAAATGTCAAAGGTCAAAGGTCACAAAACGGAAGGGATTGTAACATAAGGTTTTTCATAATGCGACCAGCATGCTAATCTCTTCCAATTTTAACTTAAAGTGGTTTTCAGTTTTACTAAGAACTTTAAACTGATGAATGTCTTTTTTCTATTCTAACGTTGAATCTATTAAAGTTAATTCACAAACTGAAGTGAAGTACACTTCTTAAATCTAAATGTACTTTGAATAAATTATTTTTTTGCTTTTGTCAAGTCTTTGTAGGGTATGCTGCATGGACGCAATTGAAATGCCCCGTTAATAAGCTTAGAATAAAAGATATTTTGCAATACTTGAGGCCTGATGTATCTGTATTGGCGGTAATTGGGTGAAGCCTTATGGTGAAGACACACAATTAACAGATTTCAAATATTTTTGCGTGTATCTCGATTTTTGAATTATTACCTCGTTCGTAAATAGCAATTTATTTGATTTTAATCATCTGGTACAAAAAATAATGATCCTAGTCATTTTAATGTCATGATTAGTGAAAGTTACATGCAAATTACCGGTTTATTTAAACACGGAAGAAATCTTTAACTATGTATGATATTGACATAATAATTGTTCTGTTGTCTTGCATGTTATTTATCAAGCAACTACCTTTATCCTTCCAAATAGTCATTACTTTCAGATATCAAAATCGCGGTTGTACTACTAAAATTATACAAAGATATCTAACTATACTCCAAAAGCGGAATACTTTATGGCAATAAACAATATCTAGGGTAATAGTGAGGATTTGACTCACGTAAATATACTTATTTATAGAGACAAATAGACTTATACTTGGAAATAGAGATACAAACTATATGTTCAAATGAGACATTTGAGACACAATGGATAAGATTTTCATATATGCTGCCAGACATGATGTTTAAGCTAACAGCTTTCAAATGCAAGGAGCAGATTATTTACTCTGCGGGAAGAAATAAAGATAAGAGGTTACGCAATTGCAAAAACGTCGAAATCAGACCCTGAAAGATATGAAAACGAGATAGGGAAGATAAATAAATATATCAAGAAAGAGACAGATACAACTAAAAATAAATTGCACGAACAGATGGATAGGTTATCACCAAAAGCACAATTAACTCTGCCTTTAACAGAATTAGAATATTAGAAACAACGTTGTAACAATGTAAGAGACCGAGAAAAAGCAACACTGGCTTTTCACCTAATAGTTTAAATAAATGTCCAGAAAAGGTGCAATAGGTCTTTAATATTAAATACTATTTTACAATATTAAATACTATTTTACAATATTAAATACTATTGTGTTGATATCAAATATGATTAAAGCAAGTGTAGTTGTTAATGGCGAAGGTTCTGGTGGTGGATAGATACAACACTGACATGACACTATGATTTTTTTGTCTTCCTTCTTCTGCCAAACCTTCTCTGCCCTCTGAAAAGAAGTATGCCTTTTTCGCATTTAAGGTAATCATATTTTGTTGCCGAAAGCAATTGACCTTTTTCGCAAGTAACGTCATTCAGTCTCTGACCCATACTTTGTTGTCACCCATTCCCATTTATGTTCAGCGTTGTAGGATCCCACTCTTTTCTGTAATCATATTATATATTGTAGATTTACAGTCGAGACTTGAAGGTAGGTTAACATAATAACATACTGTAGGAAATTGTTTTCGTGCTGTGCTGTTGATTTGAAATTAAAGCATGATCTCCAGATCAGTCCGAAAATGAGTTTATTTAAAAAAAGGCAATAGAAAATTTAAAACATGATTTCACTCTCAGGTACACTTATAATTGTCGAATGCCAATAAGAAATTCCGCACTCAGCTGGGGCCAACCATATCACCCAAAGATGTTTATTCTTACAGAAATGTATATCAGATTTGTCTTCCAATGTTTGTAGTCATGTAGCTATACAAAACGTTTAATGTTTTGTTTGCTACAGTCATTCTTAGAGTAATATATTTTCATCTTGCTAATAGTATGTGTGCAATGTCGTAGTTAACTTGACGATAAAACCAAATTGCATTCCAATACAAGAAGTACTATTTGTTGATATTTTATCTGAAGCCTATTATATTACTGGAACAGATTTCAACACATTTAATAAATCACGAATGAACACATTTGCCATCATTGTCTATCATAATTTATGCTTGTTACATGTTGCTTTCTGGCAACTTTACTCAGTGCTTCTAAAAGTTAGCTAATCCCCTTACGTAAGATGGTCTTTGTTAGCTCTCGAGGGGAGAGGAGACTGTGTCCATCGCGGACGGGTGACGTAACCACATCAAAGGACAGGACAGCGCCTAATAAGAAGACTGTAACAATTGATAGACACACAGACAGACATTCGGATGATTGACGGTCGAACAACTGACCAGAGTCGATCGCCATCCAATCAGAATTCGCTGAGGGTGGGCCTTTGATTGGAATCTGCGATAATAACTCATGTTTAGTAAGAATTCGTCAGTTGCTACAAGAATCGAGAAGAGAGTAGAACTCCGTACGGCCAGACGAAAATTGGTGGCAGACTCAGATTTTGGAAATCAAGGAAATCTTAAGATAGCTTCAAAGGAAGCTTTCGGGTGACGTTGAGAAATTTCGGGTGACGTTGAGAGAATTTCGGGTGACGTTGAGAGAATTCCGGGTGACGTTGAGAGAATTCCGGGGGAATTTCGGATGACGTGGAAAGAATTCCGAGTTAATTTGAGAGATACCGAGTGAATTTCGGGTGACCTCAAGAGATACCGTAGAAGAGGAAACGGAAGTAGAGATAGAAGAGGAAACGGAAGTAGAGATAGAAGAGGAAACGGAAGTAGAGGAATCGGAAGGAGAGAAAGACTGAAGGAGACTTATTTAGATGAGTAACCTTTCACGTATCTGATCTGCATCTGGTACTGCTGTAAGAACAGCGACCATCGCAGCAATCGACCATTGGACAACTTTGCCTGCGCCAAATAGGCGAGTGGTTGGTGGTCGGTCTCCAATATGAACTTGCGTCCATATAGGTATCGCTCGAACCGTGATATGCCGAACACGATTCCGAGACATTCCCTCTCCGATACGGAGTAGTTCTTCTCGGCAGCCGACAACTTCCGACTGCCGTATGCGACAGGGAAAAGCGCTTTGTCATGCTCCTGTAGCAGTACAGCTCCCAGTCCTGTGTCGCATGCATCGGTGCGAAGAACGAATTCCTTATCCAAATCCGGTAGACGAACAACGGCGTCGGATGTAAGTCTAGCCTTCAGTGTTTGGAAAGCGTGCTCACACGCATCTGTCCAAATAATCTTACTCGGGGTCCGTTTCTTGGTTAGGTCGGACAACGGCCCCGCAATCGCGCTGAAATTAGCGACATACCTCCGATAGTATCCCGCCAATCCCAGAAATGACCTCACTTCCGTTTTCGTGGTGGGGCGTGCGGTGTTTCGCAGTTGCTCCACCTTCGAATTCTCTGGAGACAGCGTGCCTTGGCTCAAGGTATGTCCTAAATAGTCCAATGTCCTGAAACCAAGGTGACATTTGGAAGGGCGGGCTGTCAAACCCTCCTGTCGTAGCCGCTCAAAAACGTCAGCTAACAGAGTGAGGTGGTCACCCCATGTCTCTGTAGCTAACAAGAGGTCATCCATGAAGTTGTGGACACCCCTATCGCGCAAGGGCTCCAACAACTTCCGCATCATCCTGGTAAAGATGCTGGGCGCGTTTTGTACCCCGAACGGCATAACCAGCCATTGGTATGTCCCGTCGGGAGTAGCAAAAGCAAGCTTCGGTCTGTCTTCTTTCCTTACCGGAATTTGCCAATAACCCTTGGATAAATCCAGCTTGGAAAAATATTTCGCTTTTGAGACCGAAGCGAAGATATGTTCCGGGTCAGGTAACATTTCGACTTGAAATTCTGTCACCTGATTCAGCTTCCGGTAGTCGACGCAAAACCGATGGGTGCCGTCCTTCTTCTGCACTAGGACTACTGGTGAGCTGTACGGAGAGTCGGCAGGTTCGATTACTCCCAGAGCAATCATTTGCTCAATTTCCTCCCTTACAACTTGTCGTTTCTGACTGGCCTTGTACATGTATAAATTGTAGGTTTGCCTGACCCAGCTGTGATGTTTCCAATTGTTCTAAAAGTTAGCTAATCCCCTTACGTAAGATGGTCTTTGTTAGCTCTCGAGGGGAGAGGAGACTGTGTCCATCGCGGACGGGTGACGTAACCACATCAAAGGACAGGACAGCGCCTAATAAGAAGACTGTAACAATTGATAGACACACAGACAGACATTCGGATGATTGACAGTCGAACAACTGACCAGAGTCGATCGCCATCCAATCAAAATTCGCTGTGGGTGGGCCCTTGATTGGAATCTGCGATAATAACTCATGTTTAGTAAGAATTCGTCAGTTGCTACAAGAATTGAGAAGAGAGTAGAACTCCGTACGGCCAGACGAAAATTGGTGGCAGATTCAGATTTTGGAAATCAAGGGAATCTTAAGATAGCTTCAGAGGAAGCTTTCGGGTGACGTTGAGAGAATTTCGGGTGACGTTGAGAGAATTCCGGGTGACGTTGAGAGAATTCCGGGGGAATTTCGGATGACGTGGAAAGAATTCCGAGTGAATTTGAGAGATACCGAGTGAATTTCGGGTGACCTCAAGAGATACCGTCGAAGAGGAAACGGAAGTAGAGATAGAAGAGGAAACGGAAGTAGAGATAGAAGAGGAAACGGAAGTAGAGATAGAAGAGGAAACGGAAGTAGAGGAATCGGAAGGAGAGAAAGACGGAAGGAGATTTATTTAGATGAGTAACACTCAAGAAGGGAAAATATTCCTCACACTGAAATCAAATGATGATCTAGGGATCATTGGGTCAAGAGTGACATTGATTGCTTAATATCTTTAAAATTTTCATTTATTAAATTGTTGTTTAAATTTCATCTTTGTATTTCTTTTAATTTAACTGTCGGCATTGCTGACTGGGGGCTCGTAGCCTTATATAATATATTGTCCAGAAGTAAACATTCTGAATGCGGACCAGGGGAACTTCCTCATAATTCTTTAACGTCTATGGGAAGAACCCCACCCCTACTAAGCGACACTTCACAGTGGGGGCTTGCGTGCAATACAATTTCCAGGATCATTATATATATATATATATATATATATATATATATATATATATATATATATATATATATATATATATATATATATAATTCATCTAAATATAAGTAAATTTTACATTGAAACAACACTTTAATTGGCTGCATAGTTTTACATAATTACAGTTTGCATCTATTTATCAATCCATGATTACTTAAGTAGCTTGATGGATATGAAATCAAGACTGTACCTTATATTGTTGTTGACGACATAAGAATAAAGATTATAACAATAAAAACAATGGTAGTCCCATTCTTAATGGTGTTACGTTATTTGTTCTTCTTCAAATTGATTTAAATAGCAAGGAAAGTATTCTCATCGATTTCCCCCCAGAAAGATATCTTCAAAATAACATAAACGCAAGGACAAAGATTAGTGCGGGTAGTGGTCTACAGGGCGTGTATTATTTTTCTTCATTATACTGTGCTAGACAAGCTAATGCATCCTTAGTAAAATCGTATCAAAATTGCTTTTTGACACAAAATTTCGTGACCAAACATATTACAGAGTGTAAATTGCATATTCTTGAGTAAATGACTTCTAACCTGAAACATAATGGATTTCGGTATGCATGTATTACTGCTTTCCAATGATTGCCGACATCGAAGGCATGTGTTAAACTGGAAAGGTTCAAGTAATTTAAATGGTTTTGCCAGCAAGACCACATATGAGAAACTCTTTTGAAAGATAGTTTTACCGACATATTAAAACACCGATCCCGATCCCGATCGGATGCAGTGGTCATTTGACTGCGAGATTACATACGAAAGCTTCGCAATGGTCTCAAAATTTGGTGTTTTGTAAGTTTGTTGAAAATGATTTTTTTGAAGAAGACAAAGGACAATAGAAACTAAGAGAAAAATTGTTAAGGACTTTTAAGTCTAGAAACAGTATGGTAAAAAGCGTTTACACACTTGTAAATGTTCTTAAATGCCTAGTGTAGAGATATTGACAAACATCCTCTTGCGTATGCTTCCAATAATAAGCCTTGTTAACATTATTCACCAACATCCTTTTAACTACGCTTCCAATAACAAGCCTTGTTAAAATCTTCACCAACAGCCTTTAAACTATGCTTCCAATAATAAGCCTTGTTAACAATCTTCACCAACAGCTTTTAAAGTATGCTTCCAATAATAAGCCTTGTTAACAATCTTCACCAACAGCCTTTAAACTATGCTTCCAATAATAAGCCTTGTTAACAATCTTCACCAACAGCCTTTAAACTATGCTTCCAATAACAAGCCTTGTTAAAAATCTTCACCAACAGCCTTTAAACTATGCTTCCAATAATAAGCCTTGTTAACAATCATCTTTAGAAGCTCTAAGCGCTTTACAACATCTATAATGATATGACTACAAAAAATAAAAAACAAAGCAAACACCATGAAATTAGAAAACATAAAATAATGCTAAAAACATTACATTTTTAAGTTTGTTCTTGCAGTCGAAAATGTGAGTTTTAAGAGCTTTCTTTAAAGGGATCACTGTGTCGTTGTTTCTATCTTCAATTGGCAATTCATTCCAGGTTGCTGGGCCCTGGTATGCAAAAAAACGTTGTCCATATGAATTCGTTGTCATAGTGGGAATAATGAGTATAGGATTGTCAGAAGAGGAGCGTTATTATCTTGCTGGTGTATACACATGGGTGAGGCCTGAGAGGTATATTGGACTGGAGTCGGTCAGTGAAACGTAGCACAGAGAACTTGTCTAACATTGTGACAATTAACAGCCCGACTCATTCTACATAACTTAGCAAATAAATATGTTTAAACTTATATTCAGCTTTACATTTTTGTTTCTCACTGAGTTTTAAGTACAGAACCTGCATTACTTTAAATATTCTCTTTTGCTAACCTTGTGTTGTGTTTATTATCTCTTTATATTCACTAATATCAAAATAACAAACATGATGCCTGTAATTGTTAAATGTAGTTGTTGAATTATACAAGTAAACAAAATAATTGAATTAAGTTTCAATGACCGGCCTCATTTGGACTATATCTTAAGGCAGTTTATGGTTGCATGTGTGCTGATCTACACGGTGAAATAATATGAATAGCCGTTACGTATACAGGAATAATAATAATAATAATAATAATAATAATAATAATAATAATAATAATAATAATAATATTACTACTACTAATAATTTTATTATTACTACTACTACTACAACAACAACTACTACTACTACTACTACTACTGGCTTTGTATAGAGCCTGATATTTAGAAGATCTAAGCACTTTACAACATCAATATGATCTGACTACAAAAAAAATACATTACAAAACATTAAAGAAAGCTAAAAATATTTACGGTAGGAAAGGTTATTAGTTCTTTGAATTTGTTTTTCTTGCAGTCGAAAAAGTTTTTTTCTTTTTAAAGAGCACTCCTGAAAGGGATCACTGTGTCCTTGTGTCTAATTTCAACGGGCAATTTGTTCCACGTTGCAGTCATACAATTATTTATTTCTGCTCTTCATATATATTTATTTTTTAACCTAATTACAATTTGAAAAACCAAAATGATTCAAACAGGATGACAGATAAAATAAGATGTAAGATGGTACATACTATTATAAGGAATCAAGCTGATCATACATTTAGCAGCGAATTATGTACTTGTCTTGTTAACTGCTGATACATAAATGAGCAGAAAGACGAAGAATTTTAACTTCCAGTTGTCCATTACAAGATATTTGGTTTGATAATAGAAACAAACAAACACGAAAATCAGCTTCACTGAAAACTGCTTAAGACGGTTGCATAAAATAACTCCCGTATTATTGCATACCTCTTTATTTAATGGAAAATGATTTGTGTTAATTAAAGGTTGAAGAACAAGAATAAGAGCTCATATACGTTTATTCTTCTGCTGCATTAAAAAAATATAAGCTATGTTTTACGTCACAACTTTAGTTCTTTATACAGTTCCAAACTATGGCTGCGTTATGTCACAATCTGAGTTTTAAACACCGTTCCAGCCATGAATATTGCTGTATTATGTCACATTTAAATTTTTGTATACCGTTCTTAACCAATTTAATTAAAGTTTTGGACACCGTTCCTAATCATGGATATTGCTGTATTATGTCACATTTAAATTTTTGTATACCGTTCTTAACCAAGATAATTAAAGTTTTGGACACCGTTCCAAACACGGATATTGCTGTATTATGTCACATTTAAATTTTGTATACCGTTCTTAACCAAGATAATTAGAATTTTGGACACCGTTCCAAAGACGGATCGTGCTTAACCATGAATGCGCTTTTTTGTTTCTCACAAATGTAGCCAAAGCTGTTCTCCTAGCGGCAATAGGTTGTAAAAGGTACAAGGGCAATGAACAGAAATGTAAATTTTGATTTGTGTATATACACGACTTCGTATTCTGCCGTGCACTAACTCTCCAGATTTGCAGAGTTCTTTGATGTGATGTATGCTTTGTTGAAGCAATTTTGATAATTTATAAAGGTTTGTGAAAGGTTAATTATAAGGATTATAAGATGGCGTTGCATGTTTACGCACACATATATCATCGTTAATGTCTGTGGAAACGATCTTTGAAATTAGTCATCTGAAGATTTTTCGAGTAGTATCCTCTTAATTAGGTACTCGTGATTTCAATTAGCAGGATATCTTACTTAATGAGGTTATTTTTATTTTTTTAATAGACAACACATTTTCTTTTGGTTAAAATGAAAATCATAGGCTGCTGGAGAAGGTTCTCTGGGTAAAAGGAAGTTTCAAGGTTTACTTTTCATTCCGAGAAATGACGTTTAATATTGTTCATGTTTTGGTGAATTGTTAGGCATATAAATAAAATATTGTTTTGTATATCGCCAGTAGCCCCCAGTGGCCGAGTGGTCTCAAGTGCTCTCCGTTACGGATCACTGCCATCTAACCTCTATCTTGCGTGGGTTCGAGTCTCGGATTCGGCCAATGTGGGTATGTGAGAAAGTTTGCCAGTAGCTTCTCGTGGGTCGTGTTTCCTTCTGGCGCTTTTCCCGGGTTCTTCTACCACCGTTAATACTGGCCGCCATATTTAGCTTATCGTGTCCTGAAAAATGGCGTTAAACCCTACAACAACAACAACGTCTTTAGCGACACAATCCATGTTGTACAAAGAGTAATAGCAAATAAACATTTGATATATCATTTATTTTTTTAGGGAGTTTTTTTTAGGGTGCAGCAATACAACATCAGATTTGTAAACTAAGGGTTACGGGTTCGATACCAGCTCATGATAGCGCGGTTTGGGTGACTCTGTTTGTTACTAAGAAATACACACGGCTCCCTTTTCCGCTGCATCATGTATCTCAGAGGTGTATAACCTGTGGCCCTTGTTCTGTCTGGCCCTCAGAGCAAAGTAAAACATCACATAAATTGGGTTCGTAAACAGTAATTATTTGTAAAAAAAATTAGTGTTTGCGACCGTCGAGTGTTCTTGGACGATAAAGGTTGTGTTGCCCTGATGTATCTAACAAATGTTGAAAGTGCCATTAAAAACCAACCAACAAAGCAAAACATCTATTTTCGTAAGCTATATACATTTTTTTTTTAAAGTGATGAACCGTTAAGTTTGATATATTTCTACAATCAACCGTTGTTCTATAATTTTAATGTCACTGCCAAGACTATACAATATTTAACAGTAATTTCGTGAAATATCACTATGATGAAGAAATGTACCGTACATGGTCGATAGACCAACTCATGTCTAAACTTTAAGATTTAAGAAGAAATATAACAATGGCTATCCTTTGACGGGATATAATACACTATTCGAATGAAAACAATAATAAAATCTGGATTGTCCATCAGGGTATTGCAGTCAGAAAACTACAAGCTATTTAAATTCTCGTTCAAGTACCTGATCCAAATGTGCAGCTTTTATATTTGTTTCGTAATTCTAATTATTTTTTAAAACAAGGGAAAGTTATAATATTTTGACCAAGTATGAAGCTCCTCCCGCTATAAGGTTTTACTGATTGCATGCTAATAACTGAACATGGTCATCTAATCGATACCGTACAAGTTTCAAATACTACCATCCAAAGCGCTCAGAGTCCAAACTGGTCAAAGTCGCGCCATTATATTTCGCAATCTTTTCCCATGAGTTATATCGGAAATGACTGAAGAATAATTGGCTTCTTGCATGATAAACTAAACAAGCCATCGCATTTTTTACATCACACCTTAAAAAGTTAATTTCAGTAGTCATACAAATATTCTGTTTAACTCGTGCACATTATTATCAACGGTCTG
Source organism: Unio pictorum (assembly GCA_030141615.1). Lineage (NCBI taxonomy): Eukaryota > Metazoa > Mollusca > Bivalvia > Unionida > Unionidae > Unio > Unio pictorum. The sequence goes on along the minus strand of JARLTB010000396.1, from coordinate 693,149 downwards.
AGAACATGCATGTGATCAAATGCGGCAGGTATCCATGATGTCGTGCGTCATGTTGTCGCATTATACGTCACTATTCAATGACTCTACTTGAATAGATCCCAAAAATACAAACTTCGGTATTTTGTTACAAGCCAGAGGTCTTTATTTGACCGAGAAGTTGTCAAACCCTGGAGCGATTCCCTCTAAAAGTCATAAGTTTATCCCAAATTTCCAAAGGCTTTCCATAAATTAATTTTACTCTAATTTATGCAAGACCACATTTCTCTAGCTTGCCCAATATCATTATATCATTATAATCATATCCTATCATTCAGAAAGCGTATTACATTTCATAATGTGAAAAGAGGTGCATCTTTACAGTCAGTCGCTGTTAAGTGTGAAGGACACTTTTAAAATAAAACACGTTTAAGTAGAGATGGCTGCTTAACACATGATAATAATAATCAAGAACGTGATACTGATGTTTGCATAAAGAAAATGATTCTTGTCACGCGTCTTTTACTTAGAATTATATTGCGATTTATTTGTTTGATTGGTAGATCAGGAAAATGCTAACAAAACGCTCAATCCATTAGAACGGTAATCTAGTAAGTCCGTCTATAATGGGTTTGTTTACACCTTTACAGGAAATAATTTGGGATATACTATGGAGCTGAATTCAGACATTCTTTCTTTTTAACGTCGGGCGATAAAAGGCAAAGTTCATAATGCTTCAAATCGTAAAGTGATTCCCATTAAATTACGGCTCTTTCCTCTCTCTGATCTTGATATTAGTGAATGGGAAGATGGTTTATGATAGATCTTATCTTGGTATTATAGGTAAGTCTACCATTTGAAACCAATATTGTAGTAATTATGAAACAAATATAATCTTTTATAGACATCAAGGAGGAGATAGACTTCTTTATATCTTTATGTCATTTTGATTAAATATTAGAAAGAAACGTTCCTAGTACTAGATTAATGGAAGAGCTGGATACGAGCACGTCGTTGTTGGTGCCTTGTAGTCTGAGAGAGCATGGGGAGAGCCTTCCTACACTAGATTAAGGGAACGACATTGGACGGATTTTTATTCATAATTATTAAAAAAAAAACATTGTGTAGACTAATGCAAACGTATTAGGAAATATATAATTACCCTTAAATGTTAATTATTATTATTGTTGTTATTATTATTATTATTATTATTATTATTATTATTATTATTATTATTGAGGACACATTTTAGCTATCTAAGCGACCAACTCAAATTTAGCCAAAAATTATATGCACTTTAAGATGACTGATCTGATTTATGTCGAAATGTATCCACACCTCTAAACGTCAACTTCTAATATACTTTAACAGTATATAGTAACATGACAAAGGGTTGAACAATTTTCAATTTGAATCTGTATGCACTAACTTCTATCTAAACGGTTCTCTTATCGCTGTTGTGGAGGAGAATAAATCTGCAGGTCTTTGATTTTGTTCTAAACTTTCCATCCCCATATTACATATCACAGAGAAAAATTCAGAAGACATTATATTTAATACAAGGCGTGCCAAACACAGATTGGAGAGCAGACCTAAAAAGTCATAAACTGGTTATGTTCATAAAGGTTTTTAAAAAGACAAACTTGATTATTACCTGACAGTGCATGACTTAGATCGCAGGTAAAATCGAAAGTTTACCTGGACTCTACTGCGATCTGATCAGCTTGTAAGCAAAATCTAAACTTGATTATTACCTAATTGTGCACGGATCAGCTCACAAGTCTTACTTTCATATACCTGATCCGATTCTTAAATAGTCAATGCAATCCTGTCTGCAGTGAGCTTTTAGAACTTTACCCTCAGTCAAGAACAACATGAACTTGATTGTCAACAAGGTCAAGTCCAACATACACCATTATTATTATTATTATTATTATTATTATTATTATTATTATATATATATATATATATATATATATATATATATATATATATATATATATATATATATATATATATATATATATATATATATATCACCAATAATAACTATTCCATGGGCCTAATCAGGTGATGGAAGGAAACAATAAACTTGTCCGTATGATTTGCTGCGGATTTCCTGGCAATTTTTATTCTTCTTCTGGCTATTGTTTTTGCTTGTTTTCGTTTTAGTGTTTGTTATGGTTAAAGTATTTACACAACATTTCTATCAACCATGATTATGTTGCCACATTTGCGCAAAGTATATTAGATTGGTGAAAGCATTCTTTTGGTGTTCCTGTTTCACATATGTATTTCAATATTTCTTTCACCTCCTGATTTCCGGCGTCGGATCAACGTCTTTTATATCAATACCAAAAACATTGATATGTTCTCAGAAGTTCGTCTTGTCCGAATATAGCCTGCACCACTTTCGATTAAATTCTCACTCGCATTATACGCTTTACAATGGACGTATGTACAATTTCCATCAAATGAAATCATTAAGGTACTGTACAATGTATTTACAATTTCCATCAAATGAAATCATTAGGGTACTGTACAATGTATGTACAATTTCCATCAAATGAAATCATTAGGGTACTGTCCTTTCACTGAAACTAGTTTTCTCAGAAATTCAGTCACTGACACGTATTGTTTCCACGAGATGGGTAGTTATGAGGATAAAGCCAAAATCAAAAGGGATGAGTAAAGTGGACTCAGTTTGGTCACAGGGTGAGACACCTCACACCGTCAGATTGGGGTTGTTTTATATTTTGGTGGGTTGCTGAAATCTTATTACAGGCTTACAGCTAAAAGGATGTTGTAGAATCGATTAAAACATCCAAGCGTAAAGCGAGGTGCAACTCACGCCCATCCCCCCCTCCCCCGTGGATGCCCGTGGCTTCTGATCATGAATAATCTGTACACACTGAACTGCTTTGGTTGGCAAGTCCTTGTCCGGTGATGGGCACTTCAGTTATATTCCTTTGTGTTGTGAAGCTGTCGCGCATGGCTATAAGAAACACATTGTAGAGGTGCCTAGAATGGGGTATCTCCCCAAATTATTGATATTCAAGCTGTAAAAAATTTGGCAATGTACATCTTTGTCAGCCAACATTTGATTTGTCTGCACCATTTGACACAATAGACCATGATATATTACTTGACCGTCTCCAACATGTATTTGGCATTCAGAATATAGCCTTACAGTGGTTCACGTCCTACTTAGTCAACAGGACACAAATTGTATCTGCAAATGGAATAGATTCCAGCCCAGTTGATCTATGTTGTGGTGTTCCACAGGGGTCTATTCTTGGACCTATTCAATTCATTCTATACACTCAGCCGCTCTTAAGTGTCATAGATCATCACCCAGAGTCTCTTAAAACTTCAAAAAATTCAAAACACAGCTGTTCGGATCTTTTTTAGAGTATCTCGATCAGATAACACCTCACCACTGCTTTGTACCCTACACTGTCTATCAATTCAATACAGAATGAAACACAAAATTTGTTCTCTGTGCTATGTTTCACTGACAGACTCCAGTCCAGCATAACTATCCGGCCTCACCCATGTGTATACATCGGCAAGATACTTACGCTCTTCTTCAGACAATCGTATACTCCTTGTTCCCACTATGAAAACGAAGTCATATGGACAATGTTCTTTTGCATACCAGGTAATGTGGAACGAATTGCCCATTGAAATTAGACACAAAGACACAGAAGTCCCTTTTAGGAGTACTCTTAAAACACCTTTTTCGAATGCAGGAACAAACTTAGAGACGAAATAATGTTTTTATGTTTTCCAATTTCATTGTTTTTGTCATTTGTTTTTCTTTAGTGTAGTCATATCATTATAGATGGTGTATATAGAATCTATGTTGGGGTTTAGACCGAGACAATGAAATCCCAGCCTAGGGGTTATATTATTTGTCTCCCCACGAGGCTTGTCTCGGTCCAAACCCCAACGTAGATTTTTTTCTCACCCAATATTATCCTTTAAAGTAAAAATATCTCTTTAAAAGTGTGCACCTCGCAATGTTTACATGTGATGCATGAACACAAATAAGCTAATGAGGGCTGTGGTATGACCGTTGCGTCCGAAGTACACAGTTCATACCCGTGAGCAAAGAAAAATAACAACATAAAACGCCGCATAGTAATCAGGTATTATCACATTTAATATATGGATGTTATATGAAATTAACAATAAATAGTTAAAATTTATTAGAAAGAAACTGTTTCCTTTCATCATTTCCAATTTTGAGTACCCCACAGGTATACTCAGCTGAAGCACAACGGAGATCCTTAACAAAATTATAATAGAGAATGTTTAACATAACACATTTCTGGCTGTTGGTAAGTTTTCCGTTGTTGTTTAGAGAGTTGGGATGCTATGAAGTGTATAGGTATATAGTCTTATCTGCATGGATCAGTGTTTTCTGACAGTTCATTTCAAACACCATTGAGAATTGTATCCTATCTGTAAAACCTGCACAGTAAATTTTCAGGTCAGCTTCATTAAATGTAGCTAACTGCTTTAGCTACATTTAATGATCTGAAAATGTACTGAGCTAGTCCTGCATATACTTGACCATGCTAGTTTGAACGAACTAACATAATATCAAAACCTCGAAATAGTATGCGTGTGTGTATTTGTCTCTATGAAAATGTTTTTGTTCTGGTGTGTTTTTAAGACAGATTGACCTTAAGTAACTATGTTTTGGTTATATATTATTTGTTGTTGTTGTTGTTGTTTTATTTGAGAATAACTATGGCACAGCAGAAGACAAGAAGTTTTTTGTTTTTTTTGGTTAAAAGTAGTTCTCAGCGCGTGGACACCATGACTGAGACGACTGGTCTGAGATGACTAGACTGAGATAAGAAAAGTAAGATTAGCAAAACAGCTAGATTTCTCTGTCGCTTGGGTGAGAAAAAGCGCTTAGTGCTTCTAAAGATTAGGCGCTATACAAATTCCTCACTTTTATTATTATTATTATTTGAAAGTAGAGATGCCAACGTTGACCATGTGGATGAATTCATAGACTCACAACAACATCAAAAATCTTTCAAAAGAAGCAGGCGACTAAACGTTATATCAGAAATGTGCAGCGTTGGCTGAGTGCTAACTACTTTGTAACCAAATGAGCACTCACGTAGTGTAGGCGATTTACGTTTTGTTTGATTAAATTCTTTTTGGAATGAACTAAAATAGATGTTTCGTGGACCACCACATTCCGCGTTAACTTTATTGATACAATGTTGTATCGTTCTATTTGAATGTACCACCGAAGACTATATTTTCCTCATAATCCGTTATTTTGAGCATTCAATTTTTTTTATTTAGGCAGACCTTTCTAGATCAGTCTGTAGTGTAACCCAGTACAAGTGCAAAATGCCGCTTTGTTTACATAAGACCTGTCCTCATGCGCTATCTTTACATGTATGGTGTGGTTAATGTTTTATTTAAGGGTAATATTTGGACATAAAATGAGGTCAGTTAAATTTACATACAAAAATATATTTAGATAAGAGTTTAATTATCAGCAAAATATAATTAAACATTTTAAAGAGACTATAAGTAGAGTAAAATAAGTATGTTCTTAAATTTTATTTACGTTATATACTATTATATTATATTTGTCTGTCTTATCTGACAATTATGTAAAACAATATCTTTATGTACAGAAGTGTTTATAATAACATTTGAACACAAAAAATTTCGATCTTAAAAAAAACAAATTTTCTTGATCCACTATATTTAGTGTATATAATAAAAAATAAATATTGGCATATGACTTTTATCTAGAAAAAATTACTTTTTTTTAAAAAAAATATTGTTACGTGTTATTAGTTCAGGGGAGATAATAAAATGAAAGGGAGGAAATAAGTACCGTTATATTGAATTTGAACATTGTGTTAGATCTATAATAAAAGAGGAAATACTAAAACTGGATCAATAGATTATTGTCTAAATTTTTAAAAAAAAATACATATAGGATAAACTCTCAAAAGATATTTTTCCTAAAATTTTACTTTTCATTATTAACCAATTATGGACCACGAAACCCGTCTATACTCTATTATAATTTGTTCACCCATTTCTAGACTAGGTCAAAGTTCATCGATATAATTAGTACCGTGTGTCCTATAGTCTTTTGGGGGCGTTCACCAGTTATTATTTACTTTTCAGTGAGTGACGTATGTTATGTGAAGTTGTTTGCATTTGTAACATGCACAATAGAGATAATGTTGGAATATCTATATGCTACTTTGCTATAATGTGGTTGACATTGTACTTTACTTGTGGAAATTGTACATGATCTAAGCACATGGTATAACAAAATGGATGCTCCCATAGGCTTGACAAATTAACCAAAAGTACACTAACTTGAGCAATTATTAAAATATGGAAAACGAATTTTGCTGAAGTAGGCAGTAGCAGCTTCTGAAAGTGTAATGAACAAATTACAAAATATCTGAAAAGTAAATAAAGTTCACGGATCTTTTTTCTACAATTTACATCTGAAGTCCAGGAAGCGAAAATGACTTAAGTGAGCCCAAGCTATATATTATGAACCAAATATGGATCACCAAACCCGTATATACTCTATAATTTGTTCACCCATTTCTAGACTAGGTCATAGTTCTTCGATATAATTCGTACCTTGTGTCCTATAACTTGGTCACATTTTAGACTGGTTTCTTCATTGACCTGATGATAGTATAATGCAATACACCCTTGTATCCCACAAACTTGCATAAGATCACGTCTGCATTATATGCTTTCTCGACGAATCAGTCCCTATCCACCTTTATTTGCTACTAAGAGAAACCTCCGTTTGATAAATAGAACCAAACTAATGTGTGACAGCCAAGAAAACCTAACAACTTGCTTACCTCATACAGCAGAACAACTCGATAACTGCCTGCGTTCATTGCCGGAAAAATATGCCCCAGTCACCAACTGCAGAGTATCAATAAAAACAGTGTTCTCCTTGTTATAGCAGTGTTAGGGTTCAGCTTGTATTGTTAAAATACATCGCCGTAAAGTAGAGAGGCTTTGGCTTTCCACCAGACTCACTATTCATAAACAAATATATGAAGGAGCTAAGAAGAACGTCACAAATATAGTCCATTTAGCCAAATTATCCCACTACAATACCAAGATCATGGAGAGTTCAAGCTGCATAGAGCTTTTCGAAATAACAAACAATCTAATGTCAAGGAACAAATGTACACCACATTCAACTACCTTCTCTCCAGTAGACCTGGGTTACACTTACAGGCTGACCATTTCCTGAAAAAAGTAATAGTAATCATTGTTGGTATGGAGATGTTATATGAAAATTAGCATAACATGTAATACTATTTAGAAAAGCACATTTGCTCAGTGCCCAAAGTTATCAGAAGCTTTAAAAACAAAATTGAAATGCCATAATCACGGATTTTCATCTGGAAAATATAGTCTTTGGGGGTACGTACAAATTAAACGATACAGCTGTGTTTTGAATTTTTTGAAGTTTCTGGAGTAAATATTGTGACGAACCAGACAAAATTTAGTTACAATAGTCCAGCGTTGAAAGTAATAATGAACACACAAGTGTTTTAGTGGCATCAACTGAAATATATTTACGAATTGAACTGATGTGTTTCAGTTCAAGATATGCAGCCTTGCATATGTTCATGACATGTTGGTTCAATGTGAGAGTACGTCTAGAGTAACACCTAGGTTTTGTACTGTCTCTGAGAATTTAATGTTGGTGTTGCTGATATTTATTGTCTGAGGTAAAGGATGTGAACGCGAAAGTCTTTGTGTTGTGATCAGAATAGCCTCCGTTTTATTAGCATTCATCTGCAGCTTGTTATGTCATCCATGATTTCACTTCAGAAATGCACCTTTCTATTCCTCGGATGATAGCATCAACTTCAGTTGGGTTGCTAGACTTGTATATTTGGGTGTCATCAGCGTAGAATTGCTGAGACTCTGGGTGATGATCTATGACACATTAGAGCGGCTGAGTGTATAGATTGAATTGAATAGGTCCAAGAATAGGCCCCTGTGGAACACCACAACATAGATCAACTGGGATGGAATCTATTCAATTTGCAGATACAATTTGTGTCATGTTGACTAAGTAGGACTTGAACCACTGTAAGGCTATATTCTGAATGCCAAATACATGCTGGAGACAGTGAAGTAATATATCATGATCTATTGTTTCAAATGCTGCAGTCAAATCAAATGTTGGCTGACAAAGACGTACATTGTCAAAAAGCAACTTGATTATGGATTAATTACAGCTTGAAGATCCATAATTTGTGGAAATACCCCATTCTAGGCACCTCTACAATGTGTTTTTTATAGCCATGCGCGACAGCTTCACACCACAAAGGAATGTAACTGAAGTGCCCATCACCGGACAAGCACAGTGGTTTTCCATGGCTTCGCTCATGATGCGCTCTAAGTAGATGTGCTTGAAGTTCCAAACTCAACAAACGATGATGATTTCCCCATTCTCAAAGAATGGTGGGGTCATCAATAAGAGCACTGAAGAATGGAAAGACAGCTAGAGTAGACAACATCCCAGCTGGACTTATCAAGGGGGAGGGGTTCAGAGACAGAGCTACTAACAAAAATCTGCAACAAGATCTGCAACAAGATCTGCAACAAGATCATACAGGTGAATGGCCAGCACAGTGGACCCATTCAATGATTAAAACACTCCTCCGAAAAAACAATCTCCAACTGTGCCAAAATTAAAGAACGATCAGTTTGATCAGCCATGCTAGTAACGAGATGCTGAAGATTATCTTCAACAGACTGAACCCACAATAACAAGAAGTAATCGCTGAAGCAAGAACAGGCAGGACGAAGCAGAACAGAACAAATATTCAATCTCAGGGTTCTGTTTGAAAAGTACTCGAAACATCAACAAGACATCAATCATCTAGATTTCAAAAAGGCTTTTGACAGAGTGTGGCATGAGGCATCGTGGGCCACAATGAAGAAGTACAACATGAGTCAAAAGTTGACCAATACCATCAAGCAGCCGTACGCCAAGGCTACCAGTGCAATGATTGCTCAAGGTTCTGTGGAAGACTGGTCCAAAACAACAGTTGGAATACGTCAGTGCCGTCTCGTGTCACCCACGCTTTTCAGCATCTACTTTGAGCGCATCATGAGCGAAGCCCTGGAAAACCACTGTGGGACAGTCAGCATTGGAGAGCATATGATCACCAACATCCGCTTTGCAGACGACATTGATGGGCTGGCATGCAGTGAAGACGAGCTTGCCACCTTAGTGAAGAACCTTGATGAAACATCTTCCAGATTTGAAATGGAGATCAGCGCCGAGAAAACAAAGCTGATGACAAATAATGGGAAACAAGTCTCAACCAAGATCAAAGTCAGAGGACAGGAACTGGAAATAGTGGGCAAGTTCAAATATATCTTGGTTCCATGATCACCGAAGAGGGATCAAGAGCAGAACTTTTGTCACGAACAGCATATGCCCATTAGCACATATGACCAGAAAAAGGATCCAAGCTGCTGACAACTTGATAAAGTTTAGTTAATAAATGAATCGTCCCATGCTGAATTTCTTAAGACAACACAAACGTTTGCTTTGCACCAATTGCATCATAGCAGTAAAAAGTATGGCAGAACTCTGTGTTAAACATCTTTTGGAAGTGCGACCACCCCAGGAAGCGATAATATGTGACAAATGCAGCAAATGAACGCATAGAAAAAGTAAAAGCTTGAAGCTTTTTATATTGAATAGCGAGTATAGCATTTAATTGTCATGATATCTTTTTCTTAAAGTGATGGCTAGCATTAAGTGATTATTCATATACAGGACAATATTTTTAGTACTACGTTTTTAAACTGTGTGTTAAATAAACATTTTTGATCCGAGAAGAAAGTAATTTGTGACGCGATCAATTGATTGTTGTACGATTCTTCACTACTAATTGTTTATTAAATTTAGATATTTCCACCGTTGACGTATCATACGGCAATTGCTTCGTACAACACCGAAAAACATAACAGACCTAGATTTTACGCGCCATGACTGTAGCGAAGCCGAGAATCTAGGAAAGCCAATTGCGATTAGCACAATAAATGACCCCATGGACATAACTAATGTATCCTTTTCTGTACTGGAGCAAATCCACGAGAACTCCAGTAAAGAAAATATAACCACATATTTGTTAACTCGTACCGATGAAAGTACCATAACGTTTAAGGTTCTTGACTGCAGTACTTAATAAGGAAAGCGTAAACTAGTTAGTAGCGATGGCTTCACCTTTGTTGTTAAGATATGTTAATTTGTTGATTTATCTTGTGCAATCTTAAAAATTTATAACTGCATACTCACAATAATTTTAGTGCAATGCAGCTTATGCAACAATTAATGAGGAAGTTTATTATGCATAAATGAATAAATCTGTATCAAATCAATTTATATGCTTGATGTATGACCCCTAATTGTACTACCTACATTTTTCAGAGCCTGTTATATAGATAGGACTATAAGCAACACCATTATTAAATATATTTGACAATAGGCAGGGTTTTCTATGCATAAAAAGTATTCCGGCATAAAAAACAATAACCAAAAAGAAGCCAAACATTTTTTTTTGCAACTGAAGTTGACACTACTTTACTCAGGTATCCATTGCATTTAAATTTTAATCGTTAGAATAAATATACCGCCTGCACATTTGTAAACAAGAACAATATCAAGATCTGACAAATAATCTATACCGGAGAGAGAGAGAGAGTGCTATCTCTTTTACAATCATGAAAACTATTGTAACTCCATTTGTATGTTCAAAGGTTACCAAAACGATACTTAGATAATGATAAACTCAAACTGGAAAATAGCTCCCTTATTTATGATCTTTATTCGTTTCTTATAGCAAATTCATACACTTGTAGTTACATTATTACAAATGGTTGATTTTGGTACACCGCAGAAACCTTTCTGTGACAAGTATTATCATTGAGATAACAAAATTGGAACCAGCAGAAATCAATCCATCAAAACAGAATGAAATCACAACCAGTAAAGAGCTGTTTTAAAATCAGGAAAACTTTGAGATTTTTTTTAAAGACAGCGACCTTTTCTGGTGCTACAGATGTGGTTGAAACAACGTATAAGATTAAAACATGAACGGGTCAGCTCGCAAATCTTACTTTCAATTACCTGATCCGATTGATAAACAGACAATGCTATCCTGTCTGTGAGCTTTTCGAACGTTACCTTCAGTAAGCCTCTATGCTGAGGCAAGTCATTACTGTATCGTAGACGAACGAAAATGGCACTTGATGATATTATCAAATTAACCTATAATTCATTGAATCATGTTTTGATACAATATTTAATCCTGTATTTGATGCCGTATTTAACCTTTCATGTGATGCCATATTTAACCATGTATGTGATGCCATAATTAGACCTAAATATCAAGGCATGAAAATTCGGAAGCAAAAAGCAATGCATAAATCAGTACTGCCATTACATCTCAAGCACAAAATCGGGGAGGGGAAGAGTGGTAGACTGGTCCAAGGTACTATACTTAACAGAGCAGTGTCATTTTACTTCTGTCTGTGTTGTTTCTAGTCTCGTCTCGGTCAACATGAGTGTGTGAGAAAGCTATCCAGTAGATTCCTGTGGGTCGGTGGTTTTTCTGGTGATCTTTCCCGCCAAATATAACGGCCGCCATGTATAGTCTGTAGTGTGAAATATACATTATAAATTATATTTAAAGGTATAGGAGATATTGTAATATTCCAAAATAGGGCAAGTCTTAAAGTAATTCTATAAATATAAAAGTAAAAAAGGTGCCTAACAGTATGTTTGCTCTATTTTTAAAAAACAAATGTATTTTTGCTATATTGTGTGTTTGCCATAGATTCTTAGTTTGGGGACGGCACTCTCATTCAAATTTGTATCCCAGTTGTCTTATTGTATGAAATTGTTGGACTTTACAATCGTGCAAATTGTTTTGTATAAATTTTACTTTATTTTTCTTAGAATTGATGAATTTTGACGAGAAAACGGTGCATTACGAGATCTGTAGAAAAAGAAACTATCCTAGTGTTTCATGTGAGTAGTCATGGTGTGTCGTTTTCTCGATATAACTCAATTACTAAAAGAGGCTGTACCCGAGTAAGGTTTTGCGTTTTCTTTTTAAATTATGCTTCTTCTATCTGCATGTTTTAGCCTTCTCATTTAAAGCTACTAAAATTCGACACGGTGTCGTTGTGGTTTTAATGGTTAGTCCCTAAGGGTTAGTTAGGGTAACTCTTTGTCGTCGTTTTGTGCTGATTGTTTGGTTAGTACCCCTGTATTTATTCTGTTTGTCCATGTCTACCATGTGGGGTTTTCATGCGCTCTTCCGCATAGCACTGTGGCATCTGTACGTCGTACTGTACCCACATGGAGACTTTCTGTATTCTTATGCCATGAATGGAGGGGATATACTTTTTGAATGAAAAAAAAGAAAATGAAAAACGGACAAGAAATCAAGGAGATAGATGTTAGTTATCTAATTTGGGAAACCAAGTGTCTAATATTTATTTAAAGTATTGGTTTTACAAGGATAAAAACTAGTATTGGGGCACCGGAGGGCTTTTCCAAGAAATAATTGCATATTCCCAATGTGGGGTGAAAGATGGGGTCAGAGATCCAGCCGGTGCTTAGCGGTATTCTCCTCTATGCGGAATTTCATATTTCCTGAGGTGAGATCTGAGGCCGGGGCTGCACCCCGTGCTTGACGCCACACGCCCCAAAGTAGGCGGTAAAACGGAGCTTTCTCCACTTGCTTCACCCCCACCCCGCGTTCCAGGTCAACTCCCAATTGTGATAAACTGGTCACACGCCATCATAGTACTGGTTATATATTCTGTGACTTTGTATAATCTATTTTTGTCGAAACTTCCATCAAAATATAAGATGTTGCTCCTTTTTCTCTAATTTCCAAGTATATGTTTTCTTCTTGTCTTGTTCCCATAAGTCCTTCCTCTCTTTATACTTCACAAATAGATTCATTATATTTCTGTAATTTATCGGGACTTCTAATTTGTTTGTTAGCTTATTATTTTTTGCAAATATTGCCTCTATTTTTTTAATTGAGAAACCAAACCAGTAGATGTAGAGACCATCCCATGGCGATTTTGGTTCAAAATTAATGGATTTAAATCTATTAAAAATATTAGCACATTTTAGTAAAATTGGGCTGGGTAGAGCTAATAACCCTCCCACAACCCCATATGAAATTTACTATTTCATTGTCTATCTTATGTAGTTATATATATATATATATATATATATATATATATATATATATATATATATATATATATATATATATATATATATATATATATATGGATTTTTTAAATTTGTTAAACCTGGAAATTCTGATATAATTACTAGAAACATATAAATATACTGTTTTTAATACACACATATGTTATCACGACTCTAGGGTCTTAAATTAAGGGATAGGAAAGAGCGAACAGGAGCAAGTTTTTCAAAATTTAACAATAAACGAATAATTAAGAATAACAAAATAATTTATTTCTCTTGAATACAAAGTGAAAGTTAAAAAGGAAATGACCAAATTGGGAAATAAATCCTAAATAGTCTGAACAAAGTTATATGACCAGTCCTAATGAACAAAGTTCTAATTAAAATCCAGGTAATATAATCCATGATGTCCTTGTTTTAATTTACTATAATTCCCAGTTAATGTCTCCGCACTAGAATATTATTTATGAGCACTTTGTATTTCCAGTGATTACAAACACTTGAATAAATAAACACTGAGCATAACATATAAACCCTCCACTTGATCTATGTCACAATTAGCATTTTCTTGAAATTTTATGACTTCAAAGAATCGTCCATTCTAGAACAATTTGTTACTTAATTATATAACAAAGAATTAGGTAAACATAATGCATTTGACTCAGACCAAGATAATAATCCTAATATTTAACCCACACTCTTATGAAAATAATATTAGCTATGTCTTACTTGTCAACAGAATAAAAATATCAGTCAAGAACAACATGAATTTGATTATTAACAAGGTCAATTAAAACATACTTTAATGCACAATTAATAATGACTCCCCCAATTATATATATATATATATATATATATATATATATATATATATATATATATATATATATATATATATATATATATATATATATATACCAATAAGTTTGTCCGTATGATTTGCCGCGGATTTTTGTTCTTCTTCTGGCTATTGTTTTTGCTTGTTTTTGTTTTAGTGTTTGTTATAGTTAAAGTATTTACCCACCATTTCTATCGGCCATGATTATGTTACCACATTTGCACAAAGTATATCAGATTGGTGAAAACATACTCTTGGTGTTCCTGTTACAGATATGTATTTTAATATTTCTTCCACCTCCTGACTTCCGGCGTTGGATCAACGTCTTTTATATCAATACCAAAAACATTGATATGTTTCTCAGAAGTTCGTCGTGTCCAAACGCAGCCTGCACCACTTTCGATTAAATTCTCGCTCGCAAAATACGCTTGATATTGAATGTATGTACAATTTCCTTCAAACGAAGTCATTAGGGTACTGTGCTTTCACTGAAACTAGTTTTCTAAGAAATTCAGCCACTGACACGTATTTTGTTCCCCACAAGATGGGTAGGTGTGAGGTTAAAGCCAAAATCAAAAGGGATCAGCAAAGTTGACCCAGGGTGGTCACAGGGTGAGGCAACTCCCACCATCAGATTTGGGTTGTTTTATATTTTGGTGGATTGCTTATTACAGGCATACATCTATAAAGGATGTTGAACAATCAATTAAAACATCCAGGCGTTGGGGCGAGGTGCAACTGCCCCCACCCATGGATGTCCGTGGCTTCTGATCATGAATAATCTCTACGCACTGAACTGATTAGGACGTCCTTGTCCGGTGATGGGCACTTCAGTTCTGTTCCTTTTTTATGAGAATCTTTCGCGCATGGCTATAAGAAACACGTTTTAGATGTGCCCAGAATGGGGTATATCTCCCCCCCCCCAAAAAAAAAAAAATAACAGATCTTCCAGCTGAAGCAATGTCAAAAATCCATCATCATCTTGCTCTGTCAACCAACACTGGTTAATGGTGTTTAATTTTCCCAAGAAGTCACATAAAACGTGTAGCAAAACATGTCAGTTTGTATCGTGTCTAGTTATATTGCAATAAAATTGCTATATTGTCTCCGTCAGTCTGGTCACTCAGCAAATTAATTGGGGCAATAACTAAACGTCAAAACTTGGATTGGTATCCAAACTAGGAATGTGCTTTTCACTTGCCCGCCCCATTTCTTTCATTCTACACTGATATTCACTCTCTTCCGTCTGACTTTGCATCCGCATCTGTGTCTGTATGTCTCTCTGTCTCTCCTCTTTCTTCGATTGTAAATGCATTTACTCTTTCTGAAACTTTTTTTAATTTTAATTTGGTAACTATATTTGTGTTTATTTATCCTCTTTCTCCGATTGTAAATGTATTTGCTCTTTCTCTTTTTTCAATTGCAACTGCTACTGAATTTATTTTTCTTCTTTATCTTTCTGAAGTTCAAACTTTCTTAACTCTATATCCATCTTTTATTTAAATTTTAATTTCTTTACTTTTCTGCTAAAGACATCAAAACGGAAGAACCTTAATCCAAAACATTCTTTTCTATCAAATACTGGACCAAATATTATTTTCTTGCTACGTTAAAGATGCCTTTGCTTCAGAAAGATTATTTTTCTTGGCAAGCTAGATCAATTCATGTTTTTCCTTCAAATGGTCTAATTGTTCCTGGGTACGATTTGAAAGAAAGATTCCACTTTTGATAGCTTTGTAAAGAAATCTTGCCAATTTCACTAAAAATTTCAAAATTGTAAAATAATACTTGGAATTTTATAAAATTAAAAACTTTGAGAAATTTCAAATTTCAAAATACAATTTTTTTTCTAGAATATTTTAGCAAAAATGTATCTATTCAAGGACGAGCAGCCCAGTTTCTTTGTTACGTGTTTATGCTCTTTTAAACAGTAACGAGAAAAGTGAAGATATTAAGCTTTGTAAAATTTAACAAATTATTTATTTCCCTAGAAAAACCAAGTAAAAATGAGAGAAAGAACTGACGGTTTCAAGAATCAAATCCAAAAATTCAGACAGTAGTCCTAGTAATAAAATGTTCTAATTAATCTGAGTTTGAGTCTCGACTAAAATCCCAAATGGAAGATGATGACGTATACTGTTGTCATTAGAGTACTGAAGTGTCAACAGTTCTTTGTTGAACCACAGTAAATTACATTCCGGTGTCTGAATTCTGTAAATTACAAGAACAATCTTTGTCCAAGAATTATTTGTGAGTAAATCTAAGGGAGAAACAAAAATTCTTAGAATCTAAATAATTTGAAGAAAAGTTAAAATTAAACTAGAGTTAAGTTAAATTAAAAATTAACTGGTCACAAAAATGTATCTTGGCGTCTAAGTGTTTAAAAGCCCAACTTAAATTATATCATAATATGTCACAACTAAATCTGACTAAAACCAGAATTTCTAAATAATTGCTACATGTTTCTAGAACGACGTAGAATCAATTTAAATCTAAAGACACGTATTTCAATACAGCTTTGAATTCACTCTTTGAAACCCACAGTAAGAAAAAATTAAAGAAAAGTTTTGAAAAGTTGTTTACTTTAACTTGCAATTTAAGGACAGGAACTAGGTCAACTTTAGATACAAATTTCTAATATTAGGTTTGTTGAAAAACTGAACCGAACTTCTGGAAAATATCAAATTCTCTAATAATATGACATTACAATAGCATGTAATGGAATTTTAAAAAAATTAACAATTAAAACTAACCAAACAGCACTTAAATCAATCAAATATACCTTAAATCAAATATACATAACAATATATAATTATATACACGCATGCACACACTAACAATCATGTGATCTGTTAACATGACAAAACAAAACCCCTGATCAAATCTGCAATACAAACAAACCCATACACGCAATAATCATGGCAACAAGTGTGACGCTATACTTCGAATACTTTCCGTTTATCTCGGTATTTTATTACAGTTTGAAAACTGGGACAAGATGTAGCGAACATTTTATAGGATACTATGCATGTCTTTGTTTCTGTCTTTATCAAGTTTTCTGCATAAATTGTCGTGCTTTATATTTCAGTTCGTCGTTAGTATTTGCCTTTGATAAATGGGACTATTGACTCCCAAAAGCACTAGAGCTTGTGTAATACTAGTTTTGCATTATTACTTGACAGTTTGTTTCCTGTAGACGAGACGATCTCGTGGGATTAATCACACACACACACACACACACACACACACACACACACACACACACACCTCGCTTAAGTAAATATACAAGATTTTAACTCAGATGTGCAAAGGTTTAGTCGACTCTTTCCAAGAATACATCATTAATGTAACTCTATCTTCAAATCACTATTTCTACATGTATCGCCAGGTAGTATGTTGAATTGAAAAAAAAAATTATACAAATTTTAAATTAAAATTATTTCAATTTAGTTTGATAAATATGAATGAGTGAATATAATTATTATATGCTAATTTTTCCGTTAACTTTACATTGTCAGAAGGGGCCCTGAGTGGCCTAGTGGTCTAAAGCGCTCTAATGTACGGATCACTGGCATCTCACCTCTGCCTGCGTGGGTTCGAGTCTCGGATTCGGCCAATGTCGGTATGTGAGAAAGCTTGCCACTAGTTTCTCTTGGGTTGGTGGTTCTTTTTGGGGGTTTTCTCGGGTTCTTCATCCACTATTAATACTGGCCGCCATGCATAATCTAGCCTATAGAGTTAAGCCCTCCAACGACAATAGCACTCCTGCGCACTTTATATTGAACGCACGTGAATAAAAGAACCACTTTCTATTTGTAAACAAACAATGGACGCAGACGCCAGCACTTTGAATTTATGTTATTTGTCTGCGGGTGAAGTAAAGTAACTTGAGCCATTTGAAAGTAGAGATGCCAAAGTTGACAACAACAACAAAAACGTTTCAACGAAGCAGGCTACTGAACGTGATATGAGAAATGTGTAGCGATGGCTGCATGATAACTACTTTGTACAAAAATCATGTACACTCACGTAGTAGGCGATATACGTTTTGGCTGATTAAATTCGTTTTTGAATGAACTAAAACAGATGTGGTGGACCGCCACATACCAGCTGCTTTGCTACATTCCGCGTTAACTTTTTTGATACAATGTATCGGTTTTTTTTTTATACGTACCCCAAAGACAATATCTTTTAAAAATGAAAACCCGTTTTTATGGGCTTCTCATACAATAATAAATCGAACCCACTTTTAAATGAATAAAATGCTAAATAAACATTTTGACTTGCAACTTATCTTAATGCTTCCGTTCTTTGGTTTAATAACTTTGGGTACTGAGCGAATGTACTTTTATTAGTAACATACCATTTTATGATCTTCTTAATGCAACATCTTAATACCAACATTCAAGTCAGTCTCCAATAATGATTAATATTATTTTTATGGGGTGGATCCCCTTGTTGATACTCTTCAACTCTCCCCAACATGTTCGTTGGTTTGAGTTTTAAGTAACACCCTTGTTTTCCAAAAATATGTTTAAATTGAAGTGCATGTTTTCCTTGTTGATCCATGTGTGTTGTGTTTAAATTTTTTGCTGTTTTCCAATATATACTTTTTTAAAAAAATATTCTTCTCAGGGCTATTTTTTGCTTCGTTTATCACGATTATTGGTTTTGTACCCAAAAATGACATTCCGATTGTAATCCCTATCCTCTATCTGTGCTGGCTTTGGGTATTACCCTCACTTTAAGGTTTCGGTGAGTTGTGGTTTCTTTCTCGGCCTGTATTTTTAACAAAGGATTGTACACGTCACTCATAGGATTATTTTAATCCTTTGGTAGATTTCCTTTCCTTTGGTCCCTGGTGTTTGAGTTTTCCGCGGAGTGACTTTGCCAAAGTAAGTTTTGGCCCATTGTGTGTGTGTGTGTGTGTGTGTGTGTGTGTGTGTGTGTGTGTGCTGCTTTGTGTTGTTGTATTTGACAGCTTATATCATATTCTTTTAGTTGTTTCCTTTTTGTTCTAATGTGCTTTTGGACAAAAAGGTTCTAAAATGTATTGTCTATTTTTTGTATAACTATATGTGTTTCTTTGTAATGCGTGCTTGTATTTGTGTTTTTGTTTTTACTTGCTTGTTTTTTTTTGTTTTTACTTGTTTGTTATTTTTTGTTTTTGTGTTTTTATTTGGTTTTTAAAAAAAAAATATATTGTTTTTAATAAAATATTTTCTGAGTGGGGGTATTGTAGGTGTATTGTGGGTGTATGTCTTTAAGTTTTGTTTTTGTAAGGGCCTTAGCCCCTTGTTATCTGTTCCGATCCACTGTATATGCCCCTTTGCGCATTGGATCGGCTAGTCTGGTTCCCTGTTTAGTATGCTCTTTGCTTTTGTATATTAGTATAGCTTAGTGCAAACGCAAGGAGCATACTAAGCAATGAACCAGACTATGGATCGGCGAGCCTTTGATTATTAAAAGTATAGTAGTATAGTTGTTTGGATGCCTTTAAGTATATCCCAAAACAGTGTTGTGTAAAGGGCTCTCTCACAGCAATTTTAGACCGCCAGATGAGAGTCCCGTACCCAATCTTGTCTTCAATAATTTAATTTTTTTTAATATTGTAATGTAAGTTAAAAATGAAGAAAAAAAAGCACCACGTTTATATTCCACTTTAGTCATATATCTAAATGACTTTAGTGACTTTATTAACTGCATAATTCTTTTTTCCGCTCTTTTGTATTTTTCTGTAATGTGTAGTGGATTTTCTGCATGTGGGAGGTTATATTTGTATGTCCCCTTTTAGTTGTACTCATTGTCCATTTTCTTTTAGTCTGTAATTCGAGTTTCTAAGTTCACAAAAGGCATTGCAAATTGTGAAAGACCTCACCAGACATTAGCAACCAAAAGTCAGTACCATTCAAGACGAAGATGGAAAATGCCTCACAGAAGCAAGTGACATTGCAGAAAGATGGACTGTGTATTGTAAAGAACTTTAAAACCATCCGTCCACAAGAGACCCAGAAATGATGATGATTTCCTCATTCTCAAGGAAGAGGTGGAGTCAGCAATAAGAGCACTGAAGAATGGGAAGGCAGCTGGAATAGACAACATCACAGCTGAACTTATCAAGAATGGTGGGGAATCAGTGATAGAGCTACTAAGAAAAATCTGCAACAAGATCTGGCAGAAAGGCGAATGGCCGACACAGTGGACCCAGTCACAGGAACTGGAAACACTGGGCCAATTCAAATATATTGGTTCCAGAATCAAGGAAGAGGGATAAAGAGCAGAATGTTGTCACGAGCAACACAAACAACAGCAGCAATGTGAAAGCTAAGATCCATCTGGAGAGACAAGAATATCTGACTGAAAACTAAATTCATCCTATTGAGAGCACTAGTCATCTCACTCTTTCCGTATTCATGTGAGGCCTGGACCCTGACAGTAGAATTACAACGAATAATACAGGCACTTGAAATGAGATGCTACATAACAATCCTTGGCATCTCTTACATGGACCATATAAAAAATCAAGCAGTGCGTAACACCATCAGGCACAAAGTAGTTCATTATTTAGACCTCCTCAAAAAGAGAAAGCTGAAATGGTATGGCCATGTCACTAGAGCCAACAGTCTATCCACAACAGTACTGCAGGGTAGTGTCCAAGGTGGTAGAAGGAGAGGTAGACAGAGAAACAAAGTGGAATGACAACATCACAGAATGGACCAGGAAAAGGTTTGCAAAGACACAGGTATTGGTACATGATCGAGATAAGTGGTGGATACTGGTCAGATGTTCAGTAGCACAATGCCTCAACGGCCACACTAGGTCAAGAGACTGAAGACGATGAGGATGACGTTACTGTTATTTAGTTGTAATAGTTATGGTTTTTGTTTTATTAGAAACATTGTTTGGCTTGTCATTCATTTCCCTCTCCTAAGTAGAAGGATGAATGGCTCGGTCAGGTTTTTGTTCACATTTAGGTCGTGTTTCCGTTGTTCGCTTCTTTTGTCGGTGACGTCGAACGACTTCTTATTTACATTGTTCATTTCACACATAGTAGCGCGTGTCAGACGGTGTCATTTCTGTGTCGTTGCCTTTGACGTCGGTCATGTTTTGATGTATAGTAGAGTATTGTTCGCACTCTATTGTCTGGGTGTTTGTCTGTTTGTATGATCACAGGAGTTTGACGTTTTATCAATAAAGTACGGCGAAATCTCTGACAACATGAACTACCCTTATCGGTAATATAAATAAACACAAGGAGTGCAAGCGTGACCACAACCCTTCGCTCGATTCGACTTTTTCTCACGAGTCTTTTATCGTTTCATAATCGCAAGAAGACTGACAAACTACACATACACATTCAAAAGATAGTGACGTACCAACGCATAACTCTTAAATGACCATGTCCTGAATCCAATCGGCGAATTAACCTTTATTTTCACCATTACGGTCACAATTCCTTTCTAGCAAAATCGATCTGACGGAAGTTGCCCATTCTACCAGTTTCTATCCTGCAGTAAATATGCTGAATAACATCATGAAAGTAATTTCACAAGATAAAATGTTTATCTTGCTTTTATTTCAGATTGTATCATTTTATAATTTTATTTAAATTTCCAGAACAGAAATATGCAGTCAAAGTTCGGATAGTAGAAATAACGGTTCATGACGTCATCATTAAATTTCCCTAATATTCAGTGATAATACATATTCTGCGCCGTGTTCGGTACAATTTATTATCTATCAGGTATCCATATGGATTGCCTTCTTTTTTCAATTACATGAAGTATGAATTTTATGGTTTCTTCGTATAGCAGTTTATCATTTATTTGTTCGGTATATAGTAGTGATTTTTTTTATCAAAACGGTCCGTTGCGTTTATTATTTTTCGTTTTATATCATTTCTCTTGTCACTTAGTGATTCACACATTAGAATTAAGTGAGTTTTATTGTCAATACATTTTTTGCATAGTTGAAATTTAGGAAAGGTTCGTATGACGTTCCTTTTGTATGCCAATTCTCCAGTCCACCATGCATCGTGAAGGTATTCGTAAATTTGTGTTATTTCTTTCGGGTTTTTAATTTTTATCCATTGTTTCCATATATCATTCAAGTTTAAAAGCGGCTTATTTAGTTCCAGCTTGTTGGGTGGTAATTTATATTGTTTAATAATTTAATAAATTTTATTATTTTTTGTTACCCATATCTTGCTCTGTGCTCTATATATTTTTATCGCTGGGGCCTGTCTGTAAGCAGATTTGGGCGGCTGTATTAATTTGGTAAAGTTATTGTTATTATACAGATCTTTATTATGCAGTAGTAGAAAACCGAACCTATATATATATATTGTAATGTATTCATCCTATCAAGTAAACTGATGTTTGTTTTAGTTTCATATTGGGGATGTTCATCCCTCGCTTATCTTTGTCCATTTGGAGCGTGAAACTCGACATTTAACATATTTTGTTCCATTCGAACGTGTAAATTGCTGTTTCATTTTTATGCAATAAAGTTCAAAATTCATTATATTTAACACATTCCATATCGAATTAAAAATATATGTCGGAGTTATTTGTTATTTGTTATTTGCAGTCTCCAATTAATAAAATCTCTGTTTCTTCATGGTTAATATCTGAGCCGGAGGCTTCGGTAAAATGTTTAAATTGTTTAATTAGATGTTTATACGAATCAAAAGTAGTTATAAGATTTGACAAGTGATCGGCGTGTAGAAACGTTTTTATTTGATTTCTATAATT
This sequence comes from Unio pictorum, assembly GCA_030141615.1. Lineage (NCBI taxonomy): Eukaryota > Metazoa > Mollusca > Bivalvia > Unionida > Unionidae > Unio > Unio pictorum. The sequence continues at coordinate 670,276 of JARLTB010000396.1, read as the reverse complement.
TGGAATGTTAATTCCTTTTATATCATTGTCGTCTTGGATGGCTCTATTAAACGTTTCGATCCCGATTACATACAGTAACATTGAGAGGATGCACCCTTGTCTGACTGATCTTGTGATGTCGAAAGTGTCTCTTTGGGCCCCATTAATTTGTATTGTAGATTGAATTTTTATTGTACAGTGTCTGTACCCGGCTTATAAAATTGTTTCTGAAACCGTTTTTCTTAAGCGTTGTAAGGATAAATTTTAATTCTATTTTATCAATGCATTCTCTTGGTCGCTTTTATCATTTGTGTACATATATTCAAGAATTGATTTAATATATAAAATATTATCAGTTAATGGTCTCCCTTATTCACCGCACGATGTTCATTACTAGATCGTTGAGCGTGTTTTTTCAATCTGTTAGCTAGTACGGTGCTGAGTATCTTATTGTCGAGGTTCAGAAGGGAGATTGGGCGCCATTTTTTAAAGTCTAATATGTCCCCTTTATTTTTAATGATCAGGGTTATGAGCCCTGTCTTCATTGTTTTTGTCATTTCCTTATTTATGAAAATTTCATTATAGAGTCTCTGTAAAATTGTGCTAATTTTTTTTTTTTTCAATTTCTGATAAAACTCGGATGTTAAGCCATCTAGGTCTGGTGCCTTGTTTTTAGTCATCATGTCAATAGACTTTTCGATTTCCTCTTTTGATATTATCTATTCACACGTTTCTTTTTCTTCTTGTATAGCGGGAAGCTTGATATTATTTAGGAAATTGTTTACATTCTCATTTGGTATACTTTTGCTTTGTATTGAGATTGATAGTAGGATTTGACATTTAATAAAATATCATTTTTCCTTTCAATCACAATGTTGTTTGCTCCGAGTTTTCTCATTGATCTTTCATTCCCTATTCTTATTTCTTCTCATATGTAGATTTTTTTCCCAGTGTTATATATGTCCTGGAATAGTCCAGTTTTCTGTTTTTCCCCAGTTAGTTTATATAGTTGTAGTTTTTCGAGGACTTTTCTAGCTACGTTTTTTTTTTGTTCCTCACTGATGTCATTGTTATTTAATATACGTGTGTGCTCTGTTTTCATTAGTTTATTACTTTGGCTTTGTAGTCTTGAATATTTTTGACCAATGCTTTTAAAGTGTTATTTTATTGTATCCCAAAATTGTATTATATTTCGATTATTTGTATTTTCGACAAACTTTATTACCTCATATTGTAGTTCTAGGAGTTCTATTATTGAATTATTAAGTTTCCAATGACTCTTTCCCCATTTAATTGTAGCGTGTGTTGTGTACTCTATTGTCACAGTTTTATGATCGGCAATTTGTTCGTTTAAGATCTCGCATTTAAGTATATTATTTGTATTGTTGTTGTTAATGTATATGTGATCTATTCGTCAGGTGTAATTGTTTGCTTCAAAAGTGTATATTACTTCTTGAAGGTGTAAGTGTCGAAATGCGTCAGTGAGTGAGTTGTTTTCTATCATGTCCGTTAGTACTGAGGTCGATTTTCTGTCGTAATATGGCGTGAATCGATCTATTTCATTCAGACATAAGTTGAAGTGGCCCAATAAAATGATATTTTCGTGGCTGTAGTTTGAGATGTAGTCGGAAAGCTTGTTCAGAAAGGGTAGTCTTTGTTCTAGCAGGTGTATTACTCTTCCTTTAAATTGTGTTGGTGTGGTGTAGTTTTTCCAGTTACTTTGTATGTGTTTATTTTTCATTATTAATCCTACTCCTGAACAGATGTTGTGTAGGTCTTTTTGTATTAACATTATTGCGTCTAGTTTATGTTCTAACAAGTTAATTGTTTTTTGATGGATGTTATGTTTTCTGTAGTGCTATTATTTCATATGGTTGTTATTATTTCATATGGTTGTTATTATTTCATATGGTTGTTATTATTTCATATGGTTGTTATTATTTCATATGGTTGTTATTATTTCATATGGTTGTTATTTTTATTGAAGTGAAGCCTGTACAAATACTAAAATTGGATCAATACAATATTGTCTAAATTTTAAAAAAATTATATATAGGATAAGCTCTCAAAAGATATTTTTACTAAAATTTTACTTTTCATTATTAACCAATTATAGACCACGAAATCCGTCTATACTCTATTATAATTTGTTCACCCATTTTTAGACTAGGTCATAGTTCTTCGATATAATTAGTACCTTGTGTCCTATAGTCTTTTGGGGGCGTTCACCAGTTATTATGTACTTTTCAGTGAGTGACGTATGTTATGTGAAGTTGTTTGCATTTGTAACATGCACAATATAGATAATGATGGAATATCTGTATGTTACTTTGCTATAATGTCGTTGACATTGTACTTTACATGTGGAAATTGTACATGATCTAAGCAAATGGTATAACAAAATGGATGCTCCCATAGGCTTGACAAATTAACCAAAAGTACACTAACTTGAGCAATTATTAAAATATGGAAAACGTATTTTGCTGAAGTAGGCAATAGCAGCTTCTGAAAGTGCAATGAACGAATTACTAAATATCTAAAAAGTAAAAAAAGTTATCGGATTTTGCTTCTACAATTTACCTCTGAAGTCCGGGAAGTGAAAATGACCATGCGGAGGTAGCAGTGTTTTTTTATCTTATACGAGCACAGCTTAAGTGAGCGCAAGTTGTATATTATTAGCCAATTATGGACCACCAAACCCATATATACTCTATAACGTGTTCACCTATTTCTAGACTAGGTCATAGTTTTTCAATAAAATTAGTACCGTGTTTCCTAACATTTCCCAACATTCCTTCATTGACCTCATGATAATATTCTGCAATCCACCCTTGTATCCCACGAACTTGCATCAGATGACCTCTGTATTATATGCCATCTCGACGTATCAGTCAATAACCCTCCACCTTTATTTGCTACTAAGAGAAACTTCCGTATGATAAAAAGAACCAAACTAATGCATGACATCCAAGAAAACCTAAGAACTTGCTTACATCCTACAGCAAAACAACTCGATAACTGCCCGCGTTCACCAACTGCAGAGTATCAATAACAAAGTGTTCTCCGTGGTATAACAGTGTTATGGACCTGCATCGCACTGCTAAAAGACATCGCTGTAAAGCAGAGAGGCTTTGGCTTTCCACCAGACTCACCATTCATAAACAAATATATGAAGTCGCTTAGAAGAAAATCACAAACATAGTTTATTTAGCCAAATTATATCACAACAGTACCAAGATCGGGGAGAGTTTCAGCTGCAGAGAGCTCTTAGAAATAACTAACAAACTAATGTCAAGGAACATATGTATACCACATCCAAATACCTTCTCTCCAGTAGACCTTCCGGACCTATTTGTAACTTTCTTTCCGTGACAAAGTACAAACCATTAGATATATACTTGACAACACAATTTCAATTGACTCGTTGTTACCATACAGTTACGATAAAGAATTTCAGCAGCGACAATTAGGAGCATTTCAACCTGTCTCTATGGATATAGTAAGACAAATCGTGATAAAGAGTGCACCAAAGTTATGTGCACTTGACCCAATTCCAAAATCACTGCTGCTTAAGTGCTGAGACCCAATATTGCCTTCACTAACTTATATTATTAATATCTCTCTCTCATCAGGGGAATTCCCGTCATTTTTCAAAACTGCCAACGTAAAGCCTCTGCTGAAGAAACCAACACTTGACCATAACGATTTAAAGAACTACGGCCCATTTTATAATCTCCCGTTCATATAAAAAAAACTTAGAAAACGTTCTTCTAACCCACCTTACATCTCATCTGAATACAAACAGTCTTTTTAGCAAGCTACAGTCTGCATATCGCCCTTGCCACAGTATTAAAACTACACTTCTGAAAGTATTTGATGACATTCTCTCTGCTTTGGATACCGGAAAGATTACCGTCCTCACCCTCCTTGATTTTTCTGCAGCATTTGACACAACAGACCATGATATATTACTTCACCGATTCCAGCATTTATTTGGCACTCAGGATACAGCCTGACAGTGGTTCAAGTCCTACTTAGTCAACAGGACACAAACTGTATCTGCAAATGGAACACACTCCAGCCCAGTTGATCTATAGTATGGTGTTGCACAGGGGTCTGTTCTCGGACCTGCTATATTCATTCTATACACTCAGCCGCTCTCAAGTGTCATAGATGATCACCCAGAGTCTCATCAATTGTATGCTGATGACACCCAAATATACAAGTCTAGCCACCCAACTGACGTTGGTGCTACTATCCAAGGAGTAGAGAGATGCATTTCTGATGTGAAATCATGGATGACATGTAACAAGCTGCAGCTGAATGATGAGAAAACTGATGCCATTCTGGTCAGAACACAAGGCTTTATTCCATTCATATCATTTACCTCACGCAATAAATATCAGCAGCACCAACATTAAATTTACACAGTCAGTACGAAACCTAGGTGTTACTCTAAACAGTACTCTCACATTGCACTAACATGTCATGGACATATGTAAAACTACTTATCTTGAGCTGAGACGCATCAGCTCCATTCGCAAATATCTTTCAGTTGATGCCACTAAAACACTTGTGTGTTCATTAGTAATTTCAAGACTAAATTATTGTTAACACAATTCTGGCTGGTTCGTTTCAATATCTACTCCAGAAATTTCAAAAGGTTCAAGACATCTTTAGAGTACCATGATCAGAGCACACTTCCCAGTGAAAATGAAGTCATATTGACAGCATACTTTAGCATACCAGGGCCCAGCAATGTGGAATGAATTGCCCATTGAAATTAGGCACAAAGACACAGTGATCCCTTTCACGAGTGCCCTTGAAACTCACATTTATCGACTGCAAGAACAAACTTAAAGACCTAATAATGTTTCATACCTTAAATATTTTCAGCATTTTGTATGCTTTCCAATTTCATGGTTTTTTTGTTTTTGTTTTTGTTTTTTCTGTAGTCATACATTATTGATGTAAATTGCCTACAGCTTCTAAAGATTAGGTGCTGTACAAAGTCATTATTATTATTATTATTATTATTATTATTATTATTATTATTATTATTATTATTATTATTATACTCTAGAACCTAACTTACACCCATCAATCATATATCGAAATAAAGGGAATGGAAAGTTCTTCTGGCAACACCTAAGATATACAAAGTCTATATTATATAGCCAGTATCACCAGCAAAGAAATCCTGGAAAATTCTTTTTCTTTAAAAAATACGAAACTGTAGAGAGTCACCTTTTCAATAAGGACTGTTATCTCCACTGTTTTATTACCTCCCAGTAGGGGACCCGAGTGGTCGAGTGGTCTAACGCGCTTTCCGTTACGGATAACTGTCGTCTCACCTCTGTCTGCGTGGGTTCGATTCTAAAATTCTGCTAATGTAGTTATGTAAGAAAGCTTGCCAGTAGCTTCTCTTGGGTCGGCGATTCTTTCCGTGGGTTTTCCCGGGTTCTTCCTCCATCAATAATACTGGCCGACATGTATAGCCTAGTTTGTGCTAAAAATGGCTTTAAACCCTAAAACATACAAACAAAGAAACTCTTAACCAGTAAAGATAAAAATGACGTAATCATAGAATTTTGAGAAACAATAGTGACGCTCAAAACCTGATGTATCTGAGAGAAACAAATGATACATTTCGTAGTTCTTACAGAAATTATGCAACAGTTACAGAAAGAAATTTGTGAACATTGTAATAAGTGCTTTACATAGGTTTCCAAATAACAAAAATAATGAAAAATACGTGGTTGAAACGCAATCGGACTGTGAGTCCCAAGTTTGTTCCCAGAAACGAACGATTTTCTGTTTTCTGCCAACTTTAAGGATGGAATGTACGAAAGTATATCGATGGATAACAACTAAACTTCGATTTTTGTTCTGCAGATTGAAGTAGCTTGAAACAGCTTCGGTAAGAAACTTAAATTCAAAATATTTTAGATTGCATACCAACGTATTTTCCGGGGTGTTATTAGTCCTACATATAAGACTTCGACATTTACGAAATTTAAAATTTTCAATAATATTTCACACAACTGGGAACTAAAATAACGACGTGTTTCTACAAATTAAGTCATATTGTTTGAATGACACTTTACTTACTATGATGTCTTTTCTCATACAAGTTCTCACAAAAAAATGGACCTGTTTTCAAGTTTCGTCGGCCTAATCTTGGCTGGAAAGCGACGAAAGCCGGGAATGCCGAAATCGGTTTAAGTTAAAATATTAATCTTTAACGAAAAGAATAAAAATATATTATGCCTATAAGAACTGTAAGCAACATTTCATTTTGTTCAAGAAACGTAACCCCAACATGAACATATTTGAACTTACTTCGTCATACCTCGAAAAAAATTCAAATGTATGTTAACGTCACATGAAAATGTGTACATTTGCTAAAAACGAAACTTTATAAGGTTATTTGCAATTAAAAATAATGCACGTGTCAACCATTTTTTGTTTGATCCTGGGCAAAGGATTTTTGGGCAAAATAATCATGTACGACGTCTTACTAGAAACAATTTTACTGATCCAAAATAAACAACGCAAAACACATATTCAAGCAATTTTTTTAAATAGAACAATTTTTCGTATTTTAGATCTATGAGCAACAACAGCAAGTTGAAATTCAACCAGAAGTGGAAGAACATTCACCAGAGGAAGAGTATTTGAAGACACCATTTTCATTAAAGTGTAATAGTTTAAGTGTGTCGCTTATGTTTCATGACTGTGTGGGATGTATTAATGATGGTACAGTAAGTTCATGTTCTAATGAAGAAAGACAAACTGAAAATATTGCAGTAAGTTGTCTGACACAAACTGAAATGACTTTTGAAATGCCAAACCTAAAATATAAAGGACAACTGGTACACAAACACACATTTTTATTGACACAGACGAAGTTGATGTGCAAGTTATTAGGTCATATTTGACCACAGAAGATACTAAAAACAATGAAATATGATTATTTTTTATACAGGGATTCCATATGTAGACACATTCAATATATTATTCGACAATTTAGATGATGTCGAGATAAGAACTTATTGTAGTGGTAATGGCGAAAATCAAGGACGGCTAAGATCAATACAATTAATTGATGAATTTTGTCTTGTGTTGATGCGATTAAGACTTGGATTACTGCTGGAATACGTAGAAGATTTGACGTGTCCAAATATACCGCCAGCAACATTACTGTATTTTCTGGCCTATAATTCGATGCGGAGTATAAGTCAAATTCACTAATTTTGTAAACTTTCCATCCTTTGTCCATACAAAAAGTCGATTCAGAGTATAAGACGAGGGCAAGTCAATAACTTGGCTTGTTGTTTTACACTAGTAACTTCCGGTTTCATGAATGTTAATAGTATCACTGTATTTATTCCATATTACAGGCAATCGTGAAATTGCATCATCGTTGCTAACATGATTGTGATTTTACTTCTGTAGAGGGCCCTGCTGTATTATGTTATCAAATTGACACAACTGAATAAACAGCGCATGCTTGTTTTAGTTATGATATATATTGCAACAAGAGTCACATGGTTAAGCATTCAATGTACATGTTAATTAATGGTCTAAAGCTTTAACCCGATTTGTTTTTTGGTTCTTTGCTGTTACTCGTTTTCGTTGCGCATAATGCAACCTTAGCTTTAAGCCAATCCCAGACACATTTTTCTCTGACACCTTATTTTCTGTGAGCAGCCATATTTCCATCTTTCTCGTCCGCGAACTTTACAACTTCCAGTTTAAATTTTGCTGTGTAAGACTTGCGTGATATGACTGAAAAGATTGATCAAAATTTACCCAACTCATTAAAATGTAACATTACTATTGCAATGAAAACAATGCTCAAAGCTAAATTCATTATTTACATTCAGAAAAGGGAGCGGGCATCATTTCCTATGTTTCTTAATCCACTTGATATTAAAACTGGTAGTGTAATTGATACAGATTAATGATAAACTACAATGGGGTACCGGCAATATGGTAACTTGTATTGGTAACCAAAGCCAGTATCAGAGTTTAAACAATCACGGCAACTGGCTTTGATTGTTGTTGGATACCAAAGACTAATTAACCAACTACCGATATAATAAAAGAGAGACACCGAAATGACAGCTGGTTAAGAATGAATATTGGTGATGTGTTGACATTACAATTTGATTTAAACTGAAATGCGAAACTAAAAATGGATCGTTGATGATCTATGAGTAGTAATTTTTATATATCTAATTTTCGTTTAATTTAAACCGTTTGAGAAACTCTGTTAAATACATTTATAAACATATGATTTTTGGTGATTCAGTAGAATGCATAATCTACGGTATTTTATAAATAATCATAGAATGCTAAAGTTAAAATGGATTAGATTCCTTTGTAGAATCAATTAGATCAGTGAAAAAGCTATGTTGGTAATCGCTCGTGTTTGTCCAACAGTATACTGGAAAATCAAATATCAACGGACCAGTTTATAAAATGTGATCAGGAAGAATGAGGTATGATTAAATAGGATGAATGAAACATTTGTTTTAAAGCAACAAACAAGCTAGTACAGTACACTATATAGCATAGACTGTAAGAGTGCTATGTGACCCGTTGAATATTTCACCGGTAATTTGTTTCTTTTATTTGATATTTGAGAAATAAGAAAATACATGCAGAACACAACCTAAATAATGACAAAACGTATAACTATAAACGCAGTCATATTAGTTTACAACAATTTATTGACACAGTAATTTAAAAAGAATTTGTACTTCTATACGACTTAGTTTCGATTATGCCGATTATAGAGCAATTTTAATAGCATACTGGGTACCGTGATCCATATATATATATATATATATATATATATATATATATATATATATATATATATATATATATATATATATATATATATATATATATATATATCGGAGTATAAGACCAAGACCTGACTCTCAAGTAAACAAAATATCAACTTATAGGCCAGACAATACAGTACAAGCCGATGGACTCATTATCTTTCTAACATGAAGAAAACAAAAGAAGATTGGATTAGACAAACGTGCACAGAAATAGGGAGCAGTCTAATAAAGAAAAACAGCAAAAAGGCATTCCAAATTGCGAAAGACTTGAAAAGACAGAAACAACCAAAAGTCAGTACCATTCAAGAAGAAAATAGAAAATGTAGCACAGAAGCAAGTGACATTGCAATAAGACGGACTGAGTATTGTAAAGAACTCTACAACCATCCATCCACAGGAGACCCAGAGGTGCATGAGGTTACAAACTCTCCAAAAGATGTTGATTTCCCCATTCTCTAAGAACTATGTAGTCAGCAATAAGAGCACTGAAGAATGGGAAGGCGGCTAGAGTGGACAACATCCCAGCTGGACGTATCAAGAAGGGGGGATCAGTGATAGAGCAACTAAGAAAAATCTGCAACAAGATCTGCCATACAGGTGCATCGCCAACACAGTGGACCCAGTAACTGATTATAACACTCCCCCAAAAAGGCAACTCCAACTGTGCCAAAATTACAGAACGATCAGTTTGATCAGTTATGCTAGTAAGGTGATGCTGAAGATCATCTTGAACAGACTGAACCCACAAGCAGACGAAATAATTGCTGAAGAACAGGCAGGGTTATAAAGTGAAAGAAGCACAACAGAATAAATATTTAATCTCAGGGTTCTGTGTGAAAAGTACTCGCAACATCAACAATACATCTATCATGTGTTCATATATTTCAAAAAGGCTGTTGACAGAGTGTGGCATGAGGCATTGTGGGCCACATTGAAGATGTACAACACGAGTCAAAAGTTGACCAATACCATCAAGCAACCGTACGCCAAGACTACCAGTGCAGTAATTGCTCAAGGTTCCGTTGGAGACTGGTTCAAGACAACAGTTGGAGTACGTCAAGGCTGTCTTTGTCACCAACGCTTTTCAACATCTTCTTAGAGCGCATCATGAGCGAAGCCCTGGAAAACCAGTGTGGGACAGACAGCATTGGAGGGCATAAGATCACCAACCTCCGCTTTGCAGACGACACTGATGGGCTGGCAGGCAGTGAACATGAGCTTGCAACCTGAGTGTAGAACCTGGACGAAACATCTTCCAGATTGGACATGGAGATAAGCGTCGAGAAGACAAAGCTGATGAGTGGGAAACAAGTCTAAGCCAAGATTCAAGTCAGAGGACAGGAACTTGAAACAGTGGGCAAGTTCAAATATATCTTGGTTCCATAATCACCGAAGAGGGATCAAGAGCAGAACTTGTCACAAGTAGCATATGCCCATTAGCACATATGACCAGAAAAAGGATCCAAGCTGCTGACAACTTGATAAAGTTTAGTTACTAAATGAATCGTCCCTTTAAAGATAAGGTTTGTTAGCATGCTGAATTTCTTAAGACAATACAAATATTTGCTTGTAGTCAGTTTAATGCAGGCATATAAAAACCAAGATGGCACCAATTTTATCATTGCAGTAAAACGTATGGGAGAATTCTGTTAAATATCTTTTGGAAGTGCGACGACAAATGCAGCAAATGGACGCATATAAAGTGTAAAAGATGTAAGATTTTTATATTGAACAGCGAGTATAGCATTTAATTGTCATGATACTTTTTTAAGTGATGGCTAGCATTATGTGATTATTCATATACAGGACAATAATTGTCATTACTACGTTTCTAAACTGTGTGTTAGTACAATTCAACATTTTTGATTTGAGAAGAATTTAATTTGTGACACGATCAATTGGTTGTTGTACGATTCTCTACTACTAAATGTTTATTAAATTTAGATATTTCCACCGTTGACGTATCATACTTCAATTGCTTCGTACGGCACTGAAAAACAAAAAAAAAAGACTTAGATTTTACATGCCATGACTGTACCGAAGTCGACAATCTAGGAATGCCAGTTGCGAGCTGCACAAAGAATGACATAACTCCTGTATCCTTTTCTGTACTGGAGCAAATCCACAAGGACTACATTAAAGAAAATATAACCACAAATTTGTTCACTCGTGAGGAGGAAAGTACCATAACGTTTAAGGTTCTTTACTGCAGTACTCAATAAAATAAACGTAAAAGAGTTAGTAGCGATGGCTTCACCTTTGTTGTTAAGATATGTCAATTTGTTGATTTATCTTGTGCAATCTTAAAAATTTATAACTGCATACTCACAATAATTTTAGTGCAATGCAGCTTATGCAACAATTATTGGGGAAATTTATTATGCATAAATGAATAAATCTGTATCAAATTAATTTATATGATTGCTGTATGACCACTAATTGTACTAATTTAAACCGCTTTTAATCTCTATTTACCTACATTTTTCAGAGCCTGTTATATAGATAGGACTATAAGCAACACCATTATTAAATATATTTGACAATAGGCAGGGTTTTCTATGCATACAAATTATTCCCGCCTAAAAAACAACAAAAAAAAAGAAGAAACCAAACATTTTTCTTTGTAAATGAATTTGACACCACTTTACTCAGGTATCCATTGCATTTAAATTTTAATCGTTAGAAAGAATGTAAGGCCTGCACATTTGTAAACATGAACAATATCAAGATCTGACAAATAATCTATGCCAGAGTTGTGAATTCCTCAACTCCAGTTTGTCATCGAATTGACATCAAATGTTTGCTTAAACAGAGATAAAAATGTATTAGCATGCATCGCCATTGAATAGTAATTTCGTCAAACGCGAATCCCATTTATTCTTATGAAACATTATGTGTATAGAATTTAATGGCGTATTATAAGCGATTACAGTTTAGCTTTACACTGGTCGGGACATAACAAAGACATATAAAAATGGTACTTACAGCTGCCTTGCTTGGCGCTCAGCATTAAGAGGTTAGTGTTAGGACTAGTCGGCCTAGCGTCAGGATAATGTGACTGGGTGGAACACCATGCTACATGTCTGTGGCATGATGCCCAAGTGCTGGACCTAGACATCACTATAAACGGCAACACTGCAGACATCGCATGATTGAAACATTGCCAAATATACGTTGAAAATCCCAATCTGACACACACACACACTTTAAAATATATCAATGAACTACAATCATGCTTTCCATGAATAGTACAATGTTGTTCAGTTTTTGTTTACATATCTTTGTTATCTCTATAAAAGGTACATGTAGTGGAACTGGATACACGAAATCCATCAAATGTGAGATTCAAACCTTGAGTCGATATGACTAAAATATTAAACTATTAAATATATATTCATTTAAAATATTGCATAGCTGCTTTTTACAGCTAAGATAAATATAGTTCCTAACACAACAAGTCAACTATATAGCCTGAAAGTGTTGCTAAATATAGTTCTTAAAAGTGTAAGGCTACTATAGTTCCTAACAAAGTAAGCAAATTGAAGTTCCTAACACTGCAAGAGAACTTTAGATTTTACAAGCGTCAACAACTCTGGATCCTAACAGCGTAACTGGTATAGTTCCAAACAGCGTAGGACAGCTGTAATTCTTAACAACGAAAGACAACAATAGTTCGTAACACCTTAAAAATATAGATCCTAACAGCGTAGCTGAGTATTGTTCCTAACAGCATAAGCGAGCTATAGTTTATGACAACAACAAAAATCACATAACCGCTTCCCTGCCGACAGGTATGAGAGAGTAGTATCTCTTTTACAATCATGGAAACTACTGTAACTCCATTTGTATGTTCAAAGGTTACCAAAACGATACTTAGATAACGATGTACTCAAACTGGAAAATAGTTCCCTTATTTATGATCTTTATTGGTTTCGTATAGCAAATTCATACACTTTTAGTTACATTATTACAAATGGTCGATTTTGGTACACCGCAGAAACCTTTCTATGCCAAGTATTCTCATTGAGATAACAAAATTGGAACCAGCAGAAAACAATCCATCAAAATAGAATGAAATCGCAACCAGTAAAGAGCTGTTTTAAAGTCAGGAAAACTTTGAGATTTTTTTTAAAGACAGCGACCTTTTCTGGTGCTACAGATGTGGTTGAAACAACGTATAAGATTAAAACATGAACGGGTTAGCTCGCAAATCTTACTTTCAGGTACCTGATCCAATTCATAAACAGGGAATGCTATCCTGTCTGTGAGCTTTTCGAACGTTACCTTCAATAAGCCTCTATGCTGAGGCAAGTCATTACTGTATCGTAGACGAACGAAAATGGTACTTGATATTATCAAATTAATCTATTATTCATTGAACCATGTTTTGATACAATATTTAATCCTGTATTTGATGCCGTATTTAACCTTTCATGTGATGCCATATTGAACCATGTATGTGATGCCATAATTAGACCTAAATATAAAGTCATGAAAATTCGGAAGCAAAAAGCAATGCATAATTCAGTACTGCCATTACATCACAAGCACAAAATCGGGGAGGGAAAGAGTGGTAGACTGGTCCGAGGTACTATACTTAACAGAGGAGTGTCATTTTACTTCTGTCTGTGTTGTTTCTAGTCTCGTCTCGGTCAACATGAGTGTGTGAGAAAGCTATCCAGTAGATTCCTGAGGTTCGGTGGTTTTTCTGGTGATCTTTCCCGCCAAATATAACGGCCGCCATGTATAGTCTGTAGTGTGAAATATACATTATACATTATATTTAAAGGTATAGGAGATATTGTAATATTCCAAAATAGGACAATTCTTAAAGTAATTCTATAAATATAAAAGTAAAGGAGGTGCCTAACAGTATGTTTGCTCTTTTTTTTAAATTTATTTTTGCTATATTGTGTTTGCCATAGATTCTTAGTGTGGGGACGGCACTCTCATTCAAATTTGTATCCCAGTTGTCTTATTGTATGAACTTGTTGGACTAGTTTTCTATAACTTTTGCTTTGTTTTTCTTAGAATTTATGAATTTTGACGAGAAAACGGTGCATTACGAGATCTGTAGAAAAAGAAACTATCCTAGTGTTTCATGTGAGTAGTCATGGTGTGTCGTTTTCTCGATATAACTCAATTACTAAAAGAGGCTGTACCCGAGTAAGGTTTTGCGTTTTCTTTTTAAATTATTCTTCTTCTATCTGCATGTTTTAGCCTTCTCATTTCAAGCTACCAAAATTCCACATGGTGTCGTTGTGTTTTTAATGGTTAGTCCCTAAGGGTTAGTAAGGGAAATTCTTTGTCGTCGTTTTGAGCTGATTGTTTGGTTAGTACCCGTGTATTTATTCTGTTTGTCCATGTCTACCATGTGGGGTTTTCCTGCGCTCTTCCGCATAGCACTGTGGCATCTGTACATCGTACTGTGCCCACATGGAGACTTTCTGTATTCTTATGCCATGACTGGAGGGGATATACTTTTTGAATAAAAAAAAAAGAAAAAGAAAAATTGGACAAGAAAACAAAGAGATAGATGTTAGTTATCTAATTTGGGAAACCAAATGTCTAATATTTATTTAAAGTATTGGTTTTACAAGAATAAAAACTAGTATTGAGGCACCGGAGGGCCTTTCCAAGAAATAATTGCATATTCCCTCAGTGGGGTGAAAGATAGGGTCAGAGATCCAGCCCGTGCTTAGCGTTATTCTCCTCTATGCGGAATTTCATATTTCCTGAGGTGAGATCTGAGGCCGGGGCTGCACCCCGTGCTTGACGCCACACGCCCCTAAGTAGGCGGTAAAACGGAGCTTTCCTCACTTGCCTCCCCGCCCCGCCCCCGGTAGAGATTTTGCCCGGGCCAAGTTAACTCCCAATTGTGATAACCTGGTCACACGCCATCATAGTACTGGCTATATATTCTGTGACTTTGTATAATTTGTTTTTGTCGAAACTTCCATCAAAATATAAGATGTTGCTCCTTTTTCTCTAATTTCCAAGTATGTTTTCTTCTTGTCTTGTTCCCATAAGTCCTTCCTCTCTGTATACTTGACAAATAAATTCTTTATATTTCTGTAATTTATCGGAACTTCTAATTTGTTTGTTAGCTTATTATTTTTGTAAATATCCCCTCTATTCTTTATTGAGAAACCAAACCAGTAGATGTAGAGACCGTCCCATGGCGATTTTGGTTCAGAATTAATGGATTTAAATCTATTAAAAATATTAGCACATTTTAATAAAACTGGGCTGGGTAGAGCTAATCACCCTCCCACAACCCCATATGAAATTTACTATTTCATTGTCTATCTTATGTAGTTATATATATATATATATATATATATATATATATATATATATATATATATATATATATATATATATATATATATATATGGCTTTTTTAAATTTGTTAAGACTGGACATTCTGATATAATTAGAAACATGTAAATGTACTGTTTTTAATACACACATATGTTATCACGACTCTAGGGTCTTAAATTAAGCGATAGGAAAGAGTAAACAGGAGCAGGTTTTTCAAAATATAACAATAAACGAATAATTAACAATAAAAAAAATAATTTATTTCTCTTGAATACAAAGTGAAAGTTAAAAAGGAAATGACCAAAATGGGAAATAAAACATAAATAGTCTGAACAAAGTTATATGACCAGTCCTAATGAACAAAGTTCTAATTAAAATCCAAGTAATATAATCCATGATGTCCTTGTTTTAATTTACTATAATTTCCAGTTAATGTCTCCGCACTAGAATATTATTTATGAGCACTTTGTATTTCCAGGTATTACAAACACTTGAATAAATAAACACTGAGCATAACATATAAACCCTCTACTTGATCTATGTCACAATTATTATTTTTTTGAAATTTTATGACTTCAAAGAATTGTCCATTCTAGAACAATTTGTTACTAAATTATAACAAAGTATTAGGTAAACAAAATGCATTTGACTCAGACCAAGATAATTATCCTAATATTTAACCCACACTCTTATGAAAATAATATTAGCTTTAATAATAACTATTCCATGAGGTGATGGAAGGAACCAATAAGTTTGTCCGTATGATTTGCCGCGGATTTTTGTTTTTCTTCTGGCTATTGATTTTGCTTGTTTTTGTTTTAGTGTTTGTTATGGTTAAAGTATTAACCCACCATTTCAATCGGCCATGATTTTGTTACCACATTTGCACAAAGTATATCCGATTGGTAAAAACATACTCTTGGTGTTCCTGTTACAGACGTGTATATTAATATTTCTTCCACCTCGTGACTTCCGGCGTCGGATCAACGTCTTTTATATCAATACCAAAAACATTGATATGTTTCTCAGACGTTCGTCGTGTCCAAACGCAGCCTGCACCACTTTCGATTAAATTCTCGCTCGCAAAATACGCTTGATATTGAATGTATGTATAATTTCCATCAAATGAAATCATTAGGGTACTGTGCTTTCACTGAAACTAGTTTTCTAAGAAATTCAACCACTGACACGTATTTTTTTCACCACAAGATGGATAGGTGTGAGGTTAAAGCCAAAATCAAAAGGGATGAGCAAAGTTGACCCAGTTTGGTCACAGGGTGAGGCAACTCCCACCGTTAGATTTGGGTTGTTTTATATTTTGGTGGATTGCTTATTACAGTCTTACAGCTATAAGGATCTTGAACAATCGATTAAAACATCCAGGTGTTGGGGTGAGGTGCAACTGCCCCCACCCCCGTGGATGTCCGTGGTTTCTGATCATGAATAATCTGTACGCACTGAATTGATTGGGACGTCCTTGTCTGGTGATGGGCACTTCAGCTCTATTCCTTTTTTTATGAGAATCTTTCGCGCATGGCTATAAGAAACACGTTGTAGATGTACCCAGAATGGGGTATATCTAACCCCCTCCCCCCAAAAAAAGATCTTCCAGCTGAAGCAATGTAAAAAATCCATCATTATGTTGCTTTGTCAGCCAAAACTGGCTAATGGTGTTTAAATTTCCCAAGACGTCACATAAAAAATAAAACATATCAGTTTCTATCGTCTCTTGTTATATTGCAATAAAATTGCTATATTGTCTCTGTCAGTCTGGTCACTCAGCAAATTAATAGGGGGCAATAACTAAACGTCAAAACTTGGATTGGTATCCAAATTAGGAATGTGCTTTTCACTTGCCCGCTCCATTTCTTTCATTCTACACTGATATTCCCTCTCTTCCGTCTGACTTTGCATCCGCATCTGTGTCTGTATGTCTGTATGTCTCTCCTCTTTCTTCGATTGTAAACGCATTTACTCTTTCTGAAACTGTTTTTTTTTAATTTGGTAACTATTTTTGTGTTTCTTTCTCCCCTTTCTCCGATTGTAAATGTATTTGCTTTTTCTCTTTTTTCAGTTGCAACTGCTACTGAATTTATTTTTCTTCTTTATCTTTCTGAAGTTCAAACTTTCTTAACTCTATATCCATCTTTTATTTAAATTTTAATTTCTTTACTTTTCTGATAAAACATCAAAACGGAAGAACCTTTATTCAAAACATTCTTTTCAATCAAATACTGGACCAAATATTATTTTCTTGCTTCGTTAAGGATGCCTTTGCTTCAGAAAGATCATATTTTCTGGCAAGTTAGATGAATTCATGTTTTTGTCTTCAAAGGGTCTAATTGTTCCTGGGTAAGATTTGAAAGAAACGTTCCACTTTTGATGGCTTTGTAAAGTAATCTTCCCAATTTCACTAAAATTTTCAAAATTGTAAAATATTACTTGGGCATTTATAAAATTAAAAACTTGGAGAAATTTCAAATTTCAAAATACAATTTTTTTTCTGGAATATTTTAGCAAAAATGTATCTATTCAAGGACGAGCAGCCCAGTTTCTTTGTTACGAGTTTATGCTCTTTTAAACAGTAACGAGAAAAGTGAAGACATTAAGCTTGTAAAATTTAACAAATAATTTATTTCCCTAGAAAAACCAAGTAAAAATGAGAGAAAGAAGAGACGGTTTCAAGAATCAAATCCAAAAATTCAAACAGAGGTCCTAGTAATAAAATGTTCTAATTAATCTGAGTTTGAATCTCGACTAAAATCCAAACTGGAAGATGATGACGTATACTGTTGTCATTATAGTATTGAAGTGTCAACAGTTCTTTGTTGAACCACAGTAAATTACATTCCGGTGTCTGAATTCTGTAAATTTACAAGAACCATCTTTGTCCAAGAATTATTTGTGTGTATATCTAAGGTAGAAACAAAAATTCATAGAATCCAAATAATTTGAAGAAAAATTAATCTTAAACTAAAGTTAAGTTAAATTAAAAATTAACTGGTCTCAAAAAAGTATCTTGGCGTTTAAGTGTTTAAAAGCCCAACTGAAATTATATCACAATATATCACAACTAAATCTGGCTAAAACTAGAATTTCTAAATAATTGCTACATGTTTCTTGAACGACGTAGAATCAATTTACATCTAAAGACACGTATTTCAATACAGCTTTGAATTCACTCTTTGCAACCCACAGTAAGAAAAAATTAAAGAAAAGTTTTGAAAAGTTGTTTAACTCGCAAATCAAGGACAGGAACTAGGTAAACTTTAGATACAAATTTCTAATATTAGCTTTGTTGAAAAACTGAATCGAACTTCTGGAATATATCAAATTCTCTAATAATATGACATTTCAATAGCATGTAATGAAATTTAAAAAAAAATAACAATTAAAACTAACCAAACAGCACTTAAATCAATCAAATATACCTTAAATCAAATATACATAACAATATATAATTATATACACGCATGCACACACTCACAGTCATGTGATATGTTAACATGACAAAACAAAACCCATGATCAAATCTGCAATACAAACAAAGCCATACTCGTAATAATCATGGCAACACGTGTGACGCTATACTTCGAATACTTTCCGTTTTTCTAGGTGATTCATTACAGTTTGAAAACTGGAACAAGATGTATCGAACATTTTACAGGATACTATTCATGTCTTTGTTTCTGTCTTTATCAAGTTTTCTGCGTAAATTGTCGTGCTTTATATTTCAGTTCGTCGTTAGTATTTGCCTTGATAAATGGAACCATTGACTCCCAAAAGCACTAGATCTTGTGTAATACTAGTTTTGCATTATTACTTGACAGTTTGTTTCCTGTAGACAAGACGATCTCATGGGATTAATCACACACACACACACACACACACACACACACACACACACACACACTTCGCTTAAGTAAATATACAAGATTTTAACCCAGATGTGAAAAGGTTCAGTCGACTCTTTCCAAGCATACATCATTAATGTAAGTCTATCTTCAAATCACTATTTCTACATGTATCGCCACTTAGTATGTTGAATTGAAGAAAAAAAATTATACAAATTTTAAATTAAAATTATTTCAATTTAGTTTGATAAATATGAATGAGTGAATATAATTATTATATGCTAATTTTTCCCTTAACTTTACATTGTCAGAAGGGGGCCCCAGTGGCCTAGTGGTCTAAAGCGCTCTAATGTACGGATCACTGACATCTCACTTCTGCCTGCGTGGGTTTGAGTCTCGGAATCGGCCAATGTCGGTATGTGACAAAGCTTGCCACTAGTTTCTCTTGGGTTGGTGTTTTTTTTTTTTTTTTTTTTTGGGGGGGGGGTTCTCGGGTTCTTCATCCACTATTAATACTGGCCGCCATGTATAGTATAGCCTATAGAGTTAAGCCCTACAACATCGACAGCAACATTGTCAGAATCATGCAATATTTACGATATTGCACTCGTGCGCACATTATATTGAACGCACGTGAATAATGGAACCACTTTCTATTTGTAAACAAACAATGGACGCAGACGCCAGCACTTTGAATTTATGTTATTTTGCTGCGGGTGAAGTAAAGTAACTTGAGCCATTTGAAAGTAGAGATGCCAAAGTTGACAACAACAACAAAAACGTTTAAACAAAGCAGGCTACTGAACGTGATATCAGAAATGTGTAGCGATGGCTGCATAATAACTACTTTGTAAACAAATCATGTACACTCACGTAGTAGGCGATTTACGTTTTGGCTGATTAAATTCGTTTTTGAATGAATTAAAACAGATGTTGTGGACCGCCACATACCAGCTGCTTTGCTACATTCCGCTTTAACTTTTTTGATACAATGTTGTATCGGTTTTTTTGTACGTACCCCAAAGACAATATCTTTTCAAGATGAAAACCCATTTTTATGGTCTTCTCATACAATAATAAATCGAACCCACTTTTAAATGAATAAATTGCTAAGAAAACATTTTGACTTACAACTTATCTTAATGCTTCTGTTCTTTGGTTTAATAACTTTGAGTACTGAGCGAATGTACTTTTCTTAGTAACATAACATTTTATGCTCTTCTTAATACAGCATCTTAATACCAACATTCAAGTCAGTCTCCAATAATGATTACTATTATTTTTATGGGGTGGATCCCCTTACTGATACTCTTCAACTCTCCCCAACATGTTCGTTGGTTTGCGTTTTAAGGTGGTGCTCTACAGTTTCGTACTTTGCATAGGGTTAGAATTTTAAAGAAAAATAATTTTCTGGGATTTCTTCACTGGTTATACTGGCAATATAATAAAGACTTTGTATATCTTAGGTGTTGGGAGAAGAACTTTCCATTCCCTTTATTTTGATGTATGATTGATGGGTGTACTTTAGGTTCTAGAGTATACAGCTTGGACTAACATAAGATGTGCTCATGTAAACAAACTGCTAGCTCCGCATGGTCATTTTCACTCCCTGGACTTCAGAGGTAAATTGTGGAAAAATGGTACGATAACTTTTTTTACTTTTCAGATATTTTGTAATTTGTTCATTACACTTTCAGAAGCTGCTATTGCCTACTTCAGCAAAATTCGTTTTCCCTAGTTTAATAACTGCTAAAGTTAGTGTACTTTTGATTAATTCTGGCTAATTTTTCAAGCACATGGGAGCATCCATTTTGTTATAACATGCGCTTAGATCATTTACAATTTCCACAAGTGCAGTATCCAAAGAAATATCAGCCACATTACATCAAAGTAGCATTGAGATATGCCAACATTATCTCCATTGTGCATGTTACAAATGCAAACAACTTCACCTCACATACGTCACTATCTGAAAAGTACATATTAACTGGTAACACCCTTGTTTTCCAAAACTATGTTTAAATTGAAGTGCATGTTTTCCTTGTACATCCATGTGTGTTGTGTTTAAATTTTTAGTTGTTTTCCCATTTATACGTTTTTAAAAATGTTCTTCTCAGGGCTATTATTTACTTCGTTGATCATGATTTTTGGTTTTGTACCCAAAAAAGACATTCTGATTGTACTCCCTATCCTCTATCTGTGCTGGCTTTGGGTATTACCCTCACTTTAAGGTTTCGGTGAGTTGTGGTTTCCTTCTCGGCCTGTATTTTTAACAAAGGATTGTACACTTCACTCATAGGATTATTTTAATCCCTTGGTAGATTTCTTTTCCTTTTGTCCCTGGTGTTTGAGTTTTCCGCGGAGTGACTTTGCCAAAGCAAGTTTTGGTCCATTGTGTATATGCTATAGGGTGTGTGTGTGTGTGTGTGTGTGTGTGTGTGTGTGTGAGTGTGTGTGTGTGTGTATTGCACAGCTTATATCATATTATTTTAGTTGTTTCTGTTTTGTTCGAATGTGGTTTTGGAAAACAAGTTCTAAAATGTATTGTCTATTTTTTATAACTAGATGTGTTTTTTTTTTTGTTGAGCGTGCTTGTATTTGTTTTTACTTGTTTGTTATGTTTTGTTTTTACTTATTTGTTAATTTTTGTTTTTGTGTTTTTATGTTTTGTTTTTTTACAAAAATTATTATATTGTTTTTAATAAAAAAAATTCTGAGTGGGGTTATTGTAGGTGTATTGTGGGTGTATGACTATAAGTTTTGTTTTTGTAAGGGCCTTAGCCCCTTGTTATCTGTTCCGATCCACTGTCTATGCTCCTTTGCGCATTGGATCGGCTAGTCTGGTTCTATGTTTAGTATGCTCCTCCTTGCGTTTGTATATTAGTATAGCGGAGTGCAAACGCAAGGAGCATACTAAGCAAGGAACCAGACTATGGATCGGCGGGCCTTTGATTATTTAAAGTATAGTAGTATAGTTGTTTGGATGAATTTAAGTATATCCCAAAACAGTGTTGTGTAAAGGGCTCTCTCGCAGCAATTTTAGACCGCCAGATGAGAGTCCCGTACACCATCTTGTCTTCAATAATTAAAAAAAATTAGATTGTAATGTAAGTTAAACATTAAGAAAAAACAAAGCACATTCATATTCCACTTTTGTCATATATCTAAATGGTTTTAGTGACTTTATTATCTGCATAATTCTTTTTGCCGCTCTTTTGTATTTTTCTGTAATGTGTAGCGGATTTTCTGCATGTGGGACGTTATATTTGTATGTCCCTTTTAGTTGTACTCATTGTCCATTTTCCTATAGTCTGTATTTCGAGTTTCTAAGTTAACAAAAGGCATTGCAAATTGTGAAAGACCTCACCAGACATTATCAACCAAAAGTCAGTACCATTCAAGACAAAGATGGAAAATGCCTCACAGAAGCAGGTGACATTGCAGAAAGATGGACTGTGTATCGTAAAGAATTTAACAACCATCCGTCCACAGGAGACCCAGAGGTGCTTTAAGTTCCAAACTCCACAAATGATGATGATTTCCTCTTTTCTCAATTAAGAGGTGGAGTAAGAAATAAGAGCCCTGAAGAATGGGAAGGCAGCTGGAATAGACAACATCACAGCTGAACTTATAAAGAATGGTGGGGAATCAGTGATAGAGCTACTAAGAAAAATCTGCAAAAAAGATCTGGCAGACAGGCGAATGTCCAACATAGTGAACTCAGTCACTGATTATAACACTCCCCCAAAAGGCACTCTCCAGCTGTGCCAAAATTACAGAACTATCAGTTTGATCAGCCATGCTAGTAAGGTGATGATATTGAGTCTCAGGGTTCTGTGTGAAAAGTACTCGCAACATCAACAATACATCTATCATGTGTTCATATATTTCAAAAAGGCTTTTGACAGAGTGTGGTATAAGGCATTGTGGGCCACATTGAAGAAGTACAACATGGGTCAAAAGTTGACCAACACCATCAAGCAGCTATACGCCAGTGCAGTAACTGCTCAAAATGCGGTAGGGGACTGGTTCAAGAGAGTACGGCAAGGCTGTCTCCTGTCACCCACGATTCTCAACATCTACTTAGAGCGCATCATGAGCGAAGCGCTGGAAAACCACTTTGGGACAGTCAGCATTGAAGGTAATAACATCACCAACCTCCGCTTTGCAGACGACATTGATGGTCTGGCAGGCAGGCAGTAATGACGAGGTTGCCACATTAGTGAATAACCTGGATGAAACATCTTCCAGATTTTACATGGAGATAAGTGCCAAGAAAATAAAGCTGATGACAAATAGTGGCAAACAAATATCAACCAAGATTAAAGTCAGAGGACAGGAACTGGAAACACTGGGCCAATTCAAATATCTTGGTTCCAGAATCAAGAAAGAGGGATAAAGAGCAGAATGTTGTCACGAGCAACACAAGAAACGGCAGCAATGTCAAAGCTAAGACCCATCTGGAGAGACAAGAATATCTGACTGAAAACTAAAAACAGCCTATTGAGAGCACTAGTCATCTCAATCTTTCCGTATTCATGTGAGGCCTGGACCCTGACAGCAGAATTACAACGAAGAATACAGGCACTTGAAATGAGATGCTACATAACAATCCTTGGCATCTCTTACATGGACCACATACAAAATCAAGAAGTGGACAACACCATTAGGCACAAGTAGGTCATTATTTAGACCTCCACACCACTGTCAAAAAGAAAAAGCTGAAATGGTATGGCCATGTCACTAGAGCCAACAGTCTATCCACAACAGTACTGCAGGGTAGTGTCCAAGGTGGTAGAAGGAGAGGTAGACAGAGAAACAAAGTGGAGTGACAACATCACAGAATGGACCAGGAAAAGTTTTGCGAAGAAACAGGCATTGGTACATGATCGAGATAAGTGGTGGATACTGGTCAGATGTTCAGCAGCACAGTGCCTCAAAGACCACAAAGGTCAAGAGATTGAAGACGATGATGATGAAGTTACTGTTATTTGGTTGTAATGGTTATGGTATTTGTATGATTAGAAACATTGGTTGGCTTGTCATTCATTTCCCTCTCCTAAGTAGAAGGATGAATTTCTCGGTCAGGTTTTTGTTTCACATTTAGGTCGTGTTTCCGTTGTTCGCTTCTTTTGTCGGTGACGTCGAACGACTTCTTGTTTACGTTGTTCATTTCACACATAGTAGCGCGTGTCAGACGGTGTCATATCTGTGTCGTTGCCTTTGACGTCGGTCATGTTTTGATGTATAGTAGAGTATTGTTCCCACTCTAGTGTCTGGGTGTTTATCTATTTGTATGATCACAGGAGTTTGACGTTTTATCAATAAAGTACGGCGAAATCTCTGACAACACGAACTACCATTATCGGTAATATAAATAAACACAAGGAGTGCAAGCGTGAAGACAACCCTTCGCTCGATTCGACTTTTTCTCACGAGTCTTTTATCGTTTCAGAATCGCAAGAAGACTGACAAACTACACATACACATTCGAAAGATAGTGACGTACCAACGCATAACTCTTAAATGACCATGTCCTGAATTCAATCGGCGAATTAACCTTTATTTTCACCATTACGGTCACAATGCCTTTCTAGCAAAATCGATCTGACGGAAGTTGCCCATTCTACCAGTTTTAATCCTGCAGTAAATATGCTCAATAACATTATGAAAGTAATTTCACAATATAAAATGTTTATCTTGCTTTTTATTTCAGATTGTATCATTTTATAATTTTATTTAAATTTCTAGAACAGCAATATGTAGTCAAAGTTCGGATAGTAGAAATAACGGTTGATGACGTCATCATTAAATTTCCCTAATATTCAATGATAATACAGATTCTGCGCCGTGTTCGGTACAATTTATTATCTATCAGGTATTCTCATGGATTGCTTTCTTTTTTCAATTACATGAAGTATGAATTTTATGGTTTCTTGGTATAGCAGCTTATCATTTATTTGTTCGGTATATAGTAGTGATTTTTTATCAAAACGGTCCGTTGCATTTATTTTTTTTAATATCATTTCTCTTGTCACTTAGTGTTTCACACATTAGAATTAAGTGAGTTTTATTGTCAATAAATTTTTTGCATAGTTGACATTTGGGAAAGGTTCGTATAACGTTCCTTTTGTATGCCAATTCTCCAGTCCACCATGCATCGTGAAGGTATTCGTAAATTTGTGTTATATCTTTCGGGTTTTTGATTTTTATCCATTGTTTCCATATATCATTCAAGTTTAACAGCGGCTTATTTAGTTCCACCTTGTTGGGTGGTAATTTATATTGTTTAATAATTTCATACATTTCATTATTATTTTTTGTTTCCCATATCTTGCTCTGTACTCTATATTTTTTTAGTGCTGGGGACTGTCTGTCTGTCAAGTAAACTGATGTCTGTTTTAGTTTCAAATTGGGATTTTTCATCCCTCCCTAATCTTTGTCCTTTTGGAGCGTGAAACGCGAGATTTTACATATTTTGTTGCATTCGAACGTGTAAATTGCTGCTTCTGTTTTATGCAATAAAGTTCAAAATTCATTACGTTGAATAACTATCAACGCGAGAATAGGCTGTCATATGAGGTTGTATACCATACTTTAATAACAGCACAAAGTATTCCAAATTGTTAAGGAAGAACACGGAATAGACACGACGGGAGGAGGAAACATCAAGATGGAGGAACAACAACAAAAGCAAGACACCCAAGAAGGACACAGGGATTCACCAGAAGAAAGAGGGAACTACGGTTACACCCTGTAACACTCCATCAAAAAGCCCTTTTAAGGGCTATTTATACTTACAGAGTTTCCTTTTGGCTCAGAAACTCTATTCGACAATCTCGTTCTTCAAAATCAAACTTGATCATTTATGGCTCTCCACCATCAAAATTAACAACCCATTTAACCTGACATTGACCAACTTACCCATGTCACTTGACTGACGTACCTAGTTTACAAAATTTATAAGGAACACACCAAATGTACACTCTGTACTAGACAAAAATTAGAATGTTAGGATGATTAGGAAAAAATATAACTTGAAAGATTGACTCAATTCCACAGGTGGCTTACACAATATCGGTATAGGGTGTCCAATAGCAACAACTGGACTCGATTTGATAAAGCTAGGGCGAGCCAGTTCACAGATCCTTTTCCTCGGCCAGACATCAACACCAGCAAAAGACTAGACGTGAAAACCATTTTTCACTAGTCATCATTTGGTACCATTGCACCTCTAGCACTGCAGCTTCCGATAGGTTGATAGGGTTGAGTGCGTGGCTGTTCTATTCCCACTCCCCTAGGTCTCTCATTCATATCGATAGCCCCTTCTAGGGGCGCGACATGACGACCAAATTAAATAGCATACTTTGTATGCATAAATGCCTGTGGTGATGTGGCACCATTCCTTCCCCTCGGGAAAATCTAAATCACTACCATACTAATTGGTAGTGTAAAATAGTGAACATATGACCCTTCGTGGCCGGTTTCACTTAAAACCTTAAATAATAATAAAATAAATGTACACTCCTAGGACGTTTAATTGTTCTTTAATTTTTTTTCTTGTGGTAGTTGTGTGTTACGCTTTTTTGCAGTCTCCAATTAATAAAATCTGTTTTTTCATGGTTAATGTCTGAGACGGAGGCTTCGCTAAAATTTTTAAATTGTTTAATTAGGTGTTTATACGAATCAAAAGTAGTTATAAAATTTGACAAGTCATCGGTTTGTAGAAACGTTTTTATTTGATTTCTATAATTTGGAATGTTAATTCCTTTTATATCATTGTCGTTTTGGATGGCTCTATTAAACGTTTCGATCCCGATTACATACAGTAACATTGAGAGGATGCACCCTTGTCTGACTGATCTTGTGATGTTGAAAGTGTCTGTTTGGGCCCCATTAATTTGTATGGTAGATTGAAATTTTATTGTACAGTGTCTGTACCCGGCTTATAAAATTGTTTCTGAAGTCTTTTTTTTAAGCGTTTTAAGGATAAATTTTAATTCTATTTTATCAAATGCCTTTTCTTGGTCGCTTTTATCATTTGTGTACATATATTCAAGAATTGATTTAATATATAGAATATTATAAGTTAATCATCTCCCTTCTTCACCGCACGATGTTCATGACTAGATCGTTCAGCGTGTTTTTTTTTCTCAATCTGTTAGCTAGTACGGTGGTGAGTATCATATTGTCGAGGTTCAGAAGGGAGATTGGGCGCCATTTTTTAAAGTCTAACATGTCCCCTTTATTTTTAATGATTAAGGTTATGAGCTCTGTCTTCATTGTTTTCGTCATTTCCTTATTTATGAAAATTTCATTATAGAGTCTCTGTAAAATTGGGCTAAATATTTTTTTAATTTCTGATAAAACTCGGATGTTAAGCCATTTTGGCCTGGTGCCTTGTTTTTAGTCATCATGTCAATAGCCTTTTCGATTTCCTCTTATTATATTATCTATTCAAACGTTTCTTTTTCTTCTTGTATAGCGGGAAGCTTAATATTATTTAGGAAATTGTTTACATTCTCATTTGGTATATTTTTGCTTTGTATTGAGATTGATAGGATTTTACATTTAATAAAATATCAGTTTTTTTTTCAATCACAATGTTGTTTGCTCCGAGTTTTGTCATTGATCTTTCATTCCCTCTTCTTATTTCTTCTCTTATGTAGATTTTTCTCCCAATGTTATATATGTCCTGGAATAGTCCAGTTTTCTGTTTTTCCCCAGTTAGTTTATATAGTTGTAGTTTTTCGAGGACCTTTCTAGTTACGTTTTTTTTATTCCTCACTGTTGTCATTGTTATTTAATATACGTGTGCACTCTGTTTTAATTAGTTTATTACTTTGGCTTTGAAGTCTTGAATGTTTTTGACCAATGCTTTTAAAGTGTTATTTTATTGTATCCCAAAATTGTATTATATTTATATTATTTGTATTTTCGACAAACTTTATTACCTCATATTGTAGTTCTAGGAGTTCTATTATTGAATTATTAAGTTTGCAATGACTCTTTCCCCATTTAATTGTAGCGTGTCTTGTGACTCTATTGTGACAGTTTTATGATCGGCAATTTGTTCGTTTAAGATCTTGCATTTAAGTATATTATTTGTATTGTTGTTGTTAATGTATATGTGATCTATTCGTGAGGCGTAATTGTTTCCTTCAAAAGTGTATATTATTTCTTGAAGGTGTAAGTGTCGAAATGCGTCGGTAAGTGAGTTGTTTTCTATCATGTCATTTAGTGCTGAGGTCGATTTTCTGTTGTAATATGGCGTGAGTCGATCTATTTCATTCAGACATAAGTTGAAGTGGCCCAATAAAATGATATTTTCTTGGCTGTAGTTTGAAATGTAGCCGGAAAGCTTGTTTAGAAAGGGTAGTCTTTGTTGTCTTCTAGGAGGTGTATTATTTTTTCCTTTAAATTGTGTTGGTGTGGTGTAGTTTTTCCAGTTACTTTGTATGTGTTTATTTTTCATTATTAATCCTACTCTGAACAGATGTTGTGTAGGTATTTTTGTATTAACATTATTGCGTCTAGTTTATGTTCTAACAAGTTAATTGTTTTTTGATGGATGTTATGTTTTCTGTAGTGCTATTATTTCATATGGTTATTATTTCATATTGTTGTTATTATTTCATATGGTTGTTATTATTTCATATGGTTGTTATTTTTTATAAGTTCTTTTTCTTTGTTTATGTCTAGTCATCTAGTGTTTATGAATGCTAGTTTGAGAGCATTCATACATTTCTTAAAAATAGAGGTACTTATTTCTGGTATTATTCATAGTTATACTAATTATTTTGTTTCATTTAATATTTTAGTTTATACTTTTCATTGGCTATTTTTAAGTTTTTGGTTAGGGTTTTCACCCGTTGATAACCCCTTTCAGGGGTTTGATCAGTCTGTACGTCTAACCCAGTACACGCAGATACGTGTTTTTTTTCCATAAAATTTTATTGCTTAAATATGTACGTATTAAAAGCTGCAAACGAGCACAAAACAATGAATACAATATACAAAATTGAACAGGTTAACAAACAAAAGAATTTAAAATGATAATACAAATCCAAGATAATACCACAAAAATCCATAGATAACGCAATTCTAAATTAAATAAATGAACTTAACAACAATTATATTTTATAAATGGAAGAATGAAAAATTCAAATGGTGCAAAACATATTCCAAATTGCAAACGTAAACAAGATAATTAACTAAATTATGAAACGATAATGCGAATACAAGATAACGGGTTTTCTTTTTTACCAAACATGTGCTCCCCCCCCCCCCCGTAAAAAAAAAAGTTTTTATGTTTATGTGTGTTCCCCCCTGATATGTTGTTGAAAGATTTTTATGTTTCCATTTAAATCCCATTTAATTTTTCCCATGGGGTATTTTTTTCTTTGCCTAGTGTTATTTAAGTAGGACATTACTAGATGGGAATTGACCTACCCTAATTCAGTGTTCTACTTTATTTTATCATTTGACCATGGCTAGTGGTCCCCTAATATCCTTGTGTTTGCTATTTGTGTTGGTGATATTTGTATGTTGCTATATATAAGTCTATTCTTTGTGTTTTTGTAAGGATAGCCTTGTCCGTTCAAATTTTTCCACCAGTTGTCTTACTTTTTGATAACTCTCTAAATGGGTTATCACGTAAAATCTTTTATTTAAATAAATTTTAGTTAAATTTTGAATTTTGTGTAAATTGAAGTGCATTTAATTATAGATTTAATGTACACCAATTTACTTTCTAATAATATTTAATAGTCTAGGTCGGCCTGCCTTCAGTAAGGGTCTGTACGAATTTATTTGGTTATACAGCTCCTGACTCAATTAGGGTCGTCCTTTATTTATGCTAATTAATCTAAGAAATGTTCCAAAAGTTTTTTTTTTTTACAAATTACCCTTTAATGGGTATCATGTCACATGAAAGAAAAAGTTTGGATATAGTATCCAGAGAAGAAGAGGTGCCTAATTTAAATTAATTTTAATTTTTAAAATTTACTGAACAAAAATAAGTATAAAATAAATATAAAACACCCTAATGAGGTGATTTTCCAAACTCTTCTATAGGACTTCTCACTTCGCGTAGCGTCATCATTTATGTACTTTCCCCATTAAGATGGTATTTAGTATTATAATTCAATTCTATATAATGTACAAAACTAATTTTGTATATTTTTAATTTTTACATAAAAAATAATTTCTTTCTTTGTTTTTGAACGGGTTTTCACCCGTTAATATCCCCATTCGGAGGTTTGAATCGGACTGTACGTGTAACCCAGTACACGCAGATACGTTTTTTTTTCTTCATAAAGTCTTTATTCAATATTTACATGTTAAAATGTACAAGTGATGTTGATTCTCCCATCTGCACCCATACTAGATTCTCCGGTCGCTCATGCACGCATTTTCACAAACAGACATATACGAATATAAAATTATTGGAATTATTAATTCATTTGTAAAATTAGAGGTATTGTATTAATGGAACTGCAAACTACATTCAAAATTATATCGACACAAGTCGGTGAAGTGCAGTAAAAGCTCGAGCAGTTAGCACGTGCAGCTTGAGGTATTCATAACGTGTAGACCGGTAGCCGTGGATTAAAACATGGTGGCAAAAGAGCTTTTTACTGTGTGCTAAGGAGAGATTCAAGGATTATATATAATTGGATTTATCTAAACGAAAGGTAATGTAGCATTATTCTAAACTTATATCAATCACTAATTCAAAATTGAAGAGAGAACAGAATAATTCCGCTAAACACCATTTATCTATGAAGTGAACTATGTTAAGTCTGGAAAAGTCAGCTTTGATTCTACATTTTAATCGGGAGAGGAAGGATAACAAGGTGGTACTGGTTACCACTTCTTTATAATAATATGCTTGTATACGTTTAATCCATATAGCATATTTATATTCAGCACCTAATAAAAGGCACAAGTCCTCGAATTCGGGTTCCGGGAACGAGGCCCCATTCGGGATAAGACCGAATTTAAGGAAAGTATAGAAGGTATTGAAAGAGTTTCTTGAAAGTTTTTTCAACCATTTAATAATCAGATGTTGTAAAGGGAGTATTAATTTACATTCAAAGAATAAATGATCAATCGTTTCTATGCCACCACAAAAAGTGCATAACTTAGATTTAGAAATTTTCTTTAAGAACATGTTGTAGTTAACAGGTAAAATGTCATGTATGGTTTTAAAAAACACATCTCGAGTGATGGGGGTCTAAAAATTTATTATGTAAGTTTTTCCATATGTTGCCGAAATTTAAATCATATAGTTTGGTTATTTTGGGTCGGAGAAGATATCTTTGTAATTGTCGTTGGTAAAAGATTTTTGTTGGGACTTGACCAAACTCGAGGTCGGGATTATTTTCATGAAAAGTTTTGAAGATGGTTATGCAGTTTTCATAAAATTCAGGTACATATAGCGTATGGGTAAATCTTTTAAGACCTAAATTAGGGTTGAAAAATCGTAATTGTAAACCTATCCAATACCTTGCAAAATCTTTCCATTTGGCTGAATAGTCATCATCGAGCAGTTTCTGTACGTGTTGTATGCGCATTGCTTGAATTTTACATTTCAAATGGGTAATATTCAACCCCCCATCACAAAGGGGGTTGATACTTACTGCTCTAGCAAGGGGTTCGAATTTTGAATTCCACAAAACGGTGACGATATTTCTATTTATTAAAGTTTCATAGTGTTTAGGTAGATCAGTCACGGTTGCAGTATACCAAATTTTGCTGTAAGCTAAAAGATTAATAACGTGGGACTTAGAAATAAGAGGTAAATTTCTACTTTTCCTTAGTAATAGTGTATTCG
The DNA here is from genome assembly GCA_030141615.1 of Unio pictorum. Taxonomy (NCBI): domain Eukaryota; kingdom Metazoa; phylum Mollusca; class Bivalvia; order Unionida; family Unionidae; genus Unio; species Unio pictorum. The sequence continues at coordinate 638,420 of JARLTB010000396.1, read as the reverse complement.
TAAGTTTAGTAACATTTTTATTCCAGTGATCATCGTTACTTAAATTGTTGCCAAAATGAAAACCTACAATTTTTTTTCCGTCAATCCAAGAAATGCCAAAAGGGTGATCACTGCGGTTACGCCATTTTCCCATGAACATACCGTTTGATTTGCTGTAATTTATCTTAGCACCAGAAGTACGATCGTACATACGAGACCAAAATAAATACCGTTCGATCGATTTATCCGTGCAACAGAAACCTGTACTATCATCCGCATAAAGGGAGATCTTACAGGCCTCTGTTGCACCTGGCACTTGAATACCTATAATTTCTGGGTCGTTTCGAATTTTAATTGCAAAAGGCTCGTACACTATTACATATAAAAGGGGGGGGGGGGAAAGATTGCAACCTTGACGAATTCCTCTTGAAATTAAAAAGGGGTCCGAAATAAAATTATTAACTATAACTGATGAACTAATATCAGTATAGAAAATTGAAATCCATTTAATAAAATCGGGATGAAACTCAAAAGACTCCAATGTTTTTAACAAATTTGTAATTTACCCTATCAAATAATTTTTCTTGATCTAACGATATAAATGCACATGATAATTTTTTTGTTCTATAAAGTCACAGATGTTTAATATAAGGTGACCATTGTCAAAAATCGATCGACCCTTAACTCCACATGTTTGATCTATGTGTATTATTTTGGACATGACATGTCCAAGTCTATTAGTGATAATTTTAGATAAGATTTTGTAATCTAAATTTAATAGGGAGATAGGTCTCCAATTTTTCATATTGTTTGAAATTTGAGGATCCTTACATAATAAAGTAATATAGGATATTTTTTGTGAGTCGGACATAGTGTTCGATTCAAAGATCAAATTGTATAAGCGGACTAGTGTGTCGCCTAAATATTCAAAGAACGTGACGTAAAATTCTTTTGTGAGACCGTCACGTCCTGTTGATTTATTGGGTTTCATCATATTTAAAGATTTAAACAATTATGTTTTAGTAATAGGCCTAGTAAGGAATTGATTGTCCTCAGCGTTTAACTGAGGCAATCCAGTTAAAAATTCTTTAAATAATTCATCAATAGATTCGGAGGTAAATAAATTTGAATAAAACTTTTCAAAGCATTTTAAAATATCAGCACTAGAATTATAGGTCACGTTATTATATTCAATTTCAGTAATGGTTTTCTGGGAACCCTTTTTATTTTCTAATTGAGAAAAGAATTGGCTCGGATTTTCATTATTGTCTAAAATTTTTGCTTTACTTCTAATTACTGATCCTATATATTTTTCATTTTGCAATTCTTTGATGGCCATCCGGAGTTCTTGTAGTTGCAAGAAAAGTTCTTCTTTATTAGTTAAATCATATTTTTGTCTTAGATATTGGTATTTTCTTTTCAAAGATTTAATTGCAAGGTTTTTCATTTTTGAGAGTTCTTTCGAATATCGAACAATCTCTTCTTTAAATTTGAGTTTTAGCTCATCCCAATATTCTAACGTGAGGTTATGATGTTTTAGTTCTCTCTGAATTAAATCCGTAATAAGTGTTTTTAAAGTTGGTGTGGTTTAAAAGCGAGTTGTTGCATTTCCAGTATCAGTACCATAGGATATTGACGAGTTGGAAGTTATACTTAAAATTACTGCATCATGATCAGATTGAGTGAAGTTTACAATTTTCGAATTAAGGATGAAATCTGCTATGTTTTTAGAAACATATATTCGGTCTAGCCTGCTTGCTAAAAGTGGTAATGAGGGGTCTAGTGTGTTTCTATACCATGTGTACCTTTTTGCTGAGGGGTTCAATTTACGAAAAGTATCAATTAATTTAAAGTTGGATATAAGAGATCTTAATGCTTGGATGGACTTATCACTGTAATTAGTTAGGTTACCTACTCGATCAAGGTTAGAGTTAAGGACACAGTTGAAGTCTCCTGCAAAAATGAGATTATGTTGACCAGTTAAAAATGTGAATAACGAATTAAAAAATTCGCTTTTTTCCGAATCAGAAATAGGGCCATATATATTTAAGGCACGGTATGGTATATTATTGCACTGGAAGTCAGCGCAGATTATTCTACCATCATGATCAGTTTCATATTTAAAGAAAGTTATATTAGGATTAAAATTAATAATAACGACACCAGATGAACGACTCTAGCCAAAACTCCATATTGCATCACAACATTTTAATTTATTCTGAATTTTTGAAGTAAGGGTTCTATTTTCTACACGAGTTTCTTGTAGAAAAACAAGGTCAATATGATAACAAGATACCAAGTTTCTAATCTAGTATAGTTTTTGATCTGTGTTAGCTCGAAGGCCATTTATATTTAATGTAAGGATATTAATTTTACTCATTTGTTTGTTATTGGAGTGGCATGTCCAGAATAAGTTAAACATCGTTCATACATGTAAGACATAACTGCTGCGCATTTTGGTGTACGTGGCAAGTCAGTCTGGGCTACACGAGATGAGTAGAGTTCAATGTATATGTAGATACTATTCATAACCAGAACTGACTTATAAAATAATAACAAAGTAGGGGAGGGTGTATAGTTAAGGGTTAAAAAATAATGGATGAAAAAAGGTAAAATTCTATACATGTTGCATGAACTATGAAATGAAGAAAAATGGTAATTTGAAGACAGTGACAATTTATATTGAAGATTGAAAACAAATCTTATAACCAGGAAAAACCCTGAAATATTTAGTCCGTTGAGCTTACTCATTGTCCATTGTACTGTCCGTATTTTTGTCCGGTCCATTTTATTGTATCCATTGTCCGGGGGTGTTCAAGTTTTCTTTTTCACATGGGTCAGAATTAGGAATTTTGTATTTCCATGTCCGAATCCACTTCTGTGTGGCTTTTCTTTGACCTCTTTGATTTGACTGTTTGCCACGTACCTGAATCTGGGTCAAATAACTCTTGTCCGGTGATTCTTTGGGTCTTGAATTTTCCACTGGGGTTGCAGTTTTTTTTTTCTGTTTGGGTAGGTACTACTTCTTCCTCTGCCACTTGTAAAACATCTGAGGGGGCGGGGACGGTGGGGCTGTCAACTGGGTTGCTCCCTGTCGATACTTGCGTTGCAGAGGTTGATGGTGATTCTTCCGTTGTTTTGTTTGCTGGTTCTGGTGCACGCGTCTGGGGGGGAACATGTCCTTGGCTTCTGGCTACCGATGCATAGCTAGCCCCTTTTTCCGGGCAATCTTTGCGTAGATGGCCTGACTGGCGTCATCTCAGACAAATGGGGGGGGGGGGCGGCCTTTCATAGTAATTAGCATCCCAAACATTCCAAGCGATACAATGTGAGGGATGCTCCTTCTGTCAAATTCCGTGGTGCGCAATTTAACGATCCTTGTACCGTTTTCAATCATCTTGTCTTTGGTTATAATGGTCTTATCCCTTGTTATTTCAAGAATTTCACCATATACTTGTAGTACCTCTTTTATTATGTCATCCTTGACGTAAAGGGGCAGCCAATGTACTCTTAGGTCAATTATAAGGCTAGCAATGTAGCTAATGTCTTCTCCGGAAACATTTTTCGCTTTTTCCTGCGTTCTCAAAATAGCATGCCCCCTTCTCTGTAAAATCCTTCCAGGTCTGTAATCCCCACACCCGCAGCTTCCAACTTCCGGAGCGCCTCCTCCCGAGACATACGTCCATCCACTCGCAACTTTCTATGGTACAGATCTGGGTTGACATACTTAGAAAGATCCACTTCTACACGTCGGTACATCTTTTTTTTTCCTAACTCTTTGAGAATGATTTTTGTCGAGCGTAGGTGAGTTGTGAAACCTCCTAGCTGGTCCAGGTAAGTATATTGTATCGTTTCATTTGTACGTACCCCAAAGACTATATTTTCCAGATGAAAATCCGTGATGATATGCTTTCAATTTTTTTTCTAAAAGCTTCCGTTCTTTGGTCTGATGACTTTGGGCACTGAGCAAATGTGCTTTTCTAGATAGTATTATATGCTATGCTAATTTTATATAACATCAAAATATCAAATTTTACTCTTTTTTGTTTCAGAAAGTGATCAAGTCTGTACGTGTAACCCAGTACACCTACATAAGCTTTTTTTTTGTTTTTCATAAAATGTTTATTCAATATTTACATATTAAAATATACAAATGAAAGTCAACTCCCCCACCAGCACCCGTCACTCGTGCACACATTTTCACCACACTCACTACCCATACAGACATTTAAAAACACTTATATTTACACATAATAGTAGAAACATATAATATCAAAAATGATATACTTATTTTGTTAGCAAAAACATACAATAAATGTATACAAATAGAAAAATTATTGAAATTATTAATTGTTTAACAAATTTATATTAACATAGGAAGTAAAGGCACGAGCAAAAACAAGAGAGAGAAAGGTAGCACGTGCAGCCTGAGGCACCGTGAAGACCGGCAGACGTGGATTAAAAAATGGCGATATACGGAGATTCAAGGATTATGTGTAACTGGATTTTATCAAAGAGAAAGGTAAGATAACGTTAGTCTAAGCTTATATCTATTACTAATTCAAAATTATAAAGGGAACAAAATAGTCCGGCTAAACACCATTTGTCTATAAAATGAACGATGTTAAGTCTATAAAAGTCAGTTTTGATTCTACATTTTAAACGGGATAAGAAGAAGGATAACAAGGTGTTACTGGTTACCACTTCTTTATGAAAATATGTTTGTATACGTTTAATCCATATAGCATATTTATATTCAGCACATAATAAAAGGCACAAGTCCTCGAATTCAGGTTCCGAGAACGAGGCCCCATTCGGGATAAGACCGAATTTAAGGAAAGTGTAAAAGGTATTGAAAGAGTTTCTTGAGAGTTTTTTCAACCATTTAATAATCAAATGCTGTAAAGGAAGTATTAATTTACACTCAAAAAATAAATGATCAATGGTTTCTATCCCCCCGCAAAAACTGCATAACTTTGATCTAGAAATTTTCTTTAAGAACATGTTATAATTAACTGGTAATATATCATGTATGGTTTTAAAACACACATCACGAGTGATGGGGTCTAAAAATTTATTGTGTAAGTTTTTCCATATATTGTCAAAATTTAAATCATATAATTTGGTTATTTTCGGTTTAAGGATATAATTTCGTAGTTGTCTTTGGTAAAAAATGTTTGTAGGAACTTTGCCAAAACAGAGGTCAGGATTATTTTCATGAAAGGTTTTGAAAATGGTTATGCAGTTTTTATAAAATTCAGGTACATGAAACGTATGAGTGAATTTATTAAGGCCTAAATTGGGGTTGAAAAATCTTAATTGTAAACCTATCCAATACCTTGCAAAATCTTTCCACTTGGCTGAATATTCATCATCGAGCAGTTTTTGTACATGTTGTATACGCATTGCTTGTATTTTACACCTTAAATGGATGATATTCAAACCCCCATCACAAAGGGGGTTGATACTGACTGCCCTAGCAAGGGGTTCGAATTTTGAACTCCACAAAAAGGTGAAAATACTTCTATTCATTAAAATTTCGTAATGTTTAGGTAGGTCAGTCACGGTTGCAGTATACCAAATTTTACTGTAAGCTAGAAGATTTATAATATGGGATTTAGAGATGAGAGATAAATTTCTACGTTTCCATAGTAATAGTGTATTCATAAGTTTATTAACATTTTTGTTCCAGTGATCATCATAATTTAAATTGTTGCCAAAATGAAAACCTACAATTTTTGCCTTGTCAATCCAAGAAATGCCAAAAGGGTGATCACTGCGGTTATGCCATTTTCCAATGAACATACCGTTTGATTTACTGTAATTTACTTTAGCACCAGAAGTACGATCGTACATGCGCGACCAAAATAAGTACCGTTCGATCGACTTGTCCGTGCAACAGAAGCCTGTACTATCATCCAGATGAAAATCCGTGATGATATGCTTTCAATTTTTTTTCTAAAAGCTTCCGTTCTTTGGTCTGATGACTTTGGGCACTGAGCAAATGTGCTTTTCTAGATAGTATTATAAGCTATGCTAATTTTATATAACATTAAAATATCAAATTTTACTCTTTTTTGTTTCAGAAAGTGATCAAGTCTGTACGTGTAACCCAGTACACCTACATAAGCTGCTTTTACAACAGACTGATCTGCGGCTGCTAGTACAGAATCTGGTTAATGGGTTGCTATTTAAAGGAAATATTTTGACATAAAATGAGCTTAGTAAAATTTACATACAAGTAATTTTAGCAAAGAATTTAATTATCATTAAAACATACTTAATACTTTTTAAGGAGACTATAAGTATACTAAAATAAGTTATGTTCTTAACTTATATATATATATATATATATATATATATATATATATATATATATATATATATATATTTATCTGTCTTATCTGACAATTATGTAAAACAATATCTTCATGTACAGAAGTGTTTATAATAACATTTGAACACAAAAAAATTCGATCTTAAGAAAACAAATTTTCTTGATCCACTATATTTAATGTATATTAAAAAATATATTGGCATAAATTATAACTTTTATCTAGAACAAATTACTTTTATTTCTTAAAAATATTATTAAGTGTTACTACTTCAGGGGAGATAATAAAATTAAAGGGAGGAAATAAATACCGTTATATTGACTTGGAACAAAATGGATCTTTTCCGTTAAAAAAGCATTACTGTAGACATTTTCAAAATATTTACTTTGCTTTAGTTTATTCTGCTATAATTACAAATTTCGACCAATCTTGAAATTAACATTGTGTTAGATCTATAATAAAAAAGAAGAATTTGAAACTCGCGTTTAAAGACGATCTAACATCGACGTAGGTAAGGCTCTCCGCTCTGGGACTCGCGGTACTAATTCAAAGCCTATAGTAAACATATGGAAACTCAATCATATTCGAGATTCAATAACTTAACATTTCTGGGTGCTAATGATCAGACCTATATTTCTCCATGCACAACTATCCTTACTGCAAGCTTCTGTGTCGATAACAACATATGAGCCACGTCATATTTTAATAATATCTACATGTGCATAAAACACATGTTATTGATTCTGTACCAAATGAATAAGGTGCTACAAACAATCTTAGAAACAGTTGTTTTAACCGAACGTGTAACTTATTGAATTCAAACAGTCTTCTTAGCAATGTACATTCTGCATATTGCTTTGCCACAGTACTGAAACTACACTTCTGAAAGTAGTTAATGACATTCTCTCTGCTTTGGATAGAGGAAAGATTAGAGTCCTCACCCTCCTTGATTTGTCTGCGGCAGTTGACACAATAGACCATGCTATATTACTTTCCCGACTCCAGCATATATTTGGTATTCACAATACAGACTTACAGTGGTTCCAGTCCTACTTAGTCAACAGGACACATATTGTATCTGCAAATGGAATAAACGTCAGCCCAAGTTGATTGAATATGTTGTGTTCCGAAGGAGTTTGTTCTTGGACTTGTTCTATTCATTTTATATACTCAGCCGCTCGCAAGTGTCATAGATCATCGCCCAGTGTCACACCAATTGAGCACTAATGACACTCAAATATAAAAGTCTAGCAACCCAACTGAAGTTGATGCTACCATCCAAAGAGTAGAATGGTGCATTTCTGATGTGAAATCATGGATGATATGTTACAAGCTGCAGATGAATGATGATAAACCTGAAGCTATTCTGATCACAACACATACTTTCCCATTAACATCATTTACCTCAAGCAAGAAATATCAGCAACACCAACATTCAATTCACACAGTCAGTACTAAATCTAGGTGTTACTCTAGACAGTACGCTCACATTGCACCAACATGTCATGAACATGTTGGTACAATGTCTTGAGACGCATCAGTTGATGCCACTAAAACAATTTTCATTTGCACTTTCAAGACTGGATTATTATAACTCAATTCTGGCTGGTACGTCTCAATATCTACTCCACAAACTTCAAAAGTTCAAACACAGCTGCTCGGATAATCTTTAGAGTGCCAGGATCAGAGAACACCTACCCACGGCTCCATACCTTATACTGGCTATTGATTCGATCCAGAATCAAACATAAAATTTGTTCTCTGCGTTATGTTTCACTGAGGGATTCCAGTCCAACATACCTATCCGGCCTCCTCCATGTGTACACATCAGCAAGATATTTACGCTCCTCTTCTAACAATCGCATACTCATTGTTCCCACTATGAAAACGAAATCATATGGACAACATTCTTTTGCATACCAGGGCCCAGCAATGTGGAATGAATTGCCCATTGAAATTATTATTATTATTATTATTATTATTATTATACTCTAGAACCTAAATTACACTGAGAAATCATACATCAAAATAAATGGAATGAAAAGTTCTTCTAACAGCACCTAAGATATACAAAGTATTTATTATACAGCCAGTATAACCAGTAAAGAAATCCTGGGAAATTCTTCTTCTTTAAAATTATAACCCTTTCCAAACTATGAAACTGTAGAGCGGCAACTCTTCAATAAGGGCTGTTATTTCCACTGTTTTATTACCTCAGCGTGCATGCTCTTCACCAATAAAGATAAATATGACGTAATCAAAGTGTCACAGAATTAGGCGAAAATTGAACTGATTTTTGTTCTTCTTGAATTGCAAACGAAACTCACCATTTTCTTGATTTCGTCGTACACGCATTACCTGGGGTGATTAAGTGGTTTTCTCCAAGGTAAGTGGCGTGTAACGATTTGCATGTGCCAGTTTGTTATTTACATGAAATCCGAAATACTCGTTTCACGTGGTGCACGGCAAGCTCGATGTGATTTATGTTCACCTATAGAGAGTATATATGGCGAGATATTTCTTATAATAATTACGGGAACCAAAATATCTAACCAAGGATAGATAAGCTCGTTGTCGTATATATATGTGGATTTACTTTTTCCTGCTTGTTCTTCAAAAGGTTAATTTTTCCTTTATATCACCTTTGTTTGAATTATTCACAGCACTTTCTTTTCCTTTTTTGTATTTGCATAAATTTGTTAGCAATTCATACTTTATTGAAATGGAACAAACGGGAAAACCCTAACCACCCCCTAGGGATCAGATCGAGATTAAATCTGTATTTCAAATGCACTGTTGAAGACCATATTCTGATGGCGCACCACCCAAAAGGGTGCCAATTGCTGGTATCAAGTGCAGATACAACTCCTAAACAAATAGAGATTTTGGCAGCGTTGAAAGCCATGTCGGTTGACATGAGTAAAATTGCTGCATTGCAAAATGCTGGACCAAAGAGGTTCATGTTATATCCAAAAGATCAAGAGGTTCAAGTTCTAAACATTGACTCATTTATGGTTAGAGAGATAACAATGTTTGTCCATGACGCCCCTCCTATTGAAAGGGAGCTGGGCCCAAAAATGGTCGAGGTACACTTCCATGGCCTCCCATTTTCAATTGATACTATAGAGTTGGAAATGAAGCTCCATCAAAGATTCCAAGTAACTAGCAAAGGGCATAAATATGGGAACTCTTGGGGCTTTGACGGAATAACCTCTGCAGTAAGACTTATTAGAGTCGAAAAAGACCAAGCAGTCAAGATACCCCCGTATTTCTATGTGCTGGGATTTAGAGTACGCTCATGGTACAAAGGATGTGAGCAGGACAGAAAATGCACAAAATGTGGGGAAAGGGGTCACGGTCCTTGGGATTGCAAAAAAGTAGACACACCCAAGACTCCATATGCAGATGCTCTGCAAAATAAGACTAACACAAATGAGGGATGGGTCCAGGTGGGCAATAGGAAAGAGCCTGTGTCTCAGGTTATCTTGCCCACTTTCATACATATTAACCCCTTTGACACTCTTATAACTGAGGTAGAAGTGGTGGAAGCTTTACCAGAGGGAAAAATGCCTAAACCCCAACAAACCTCAACCCCAACCAAAATTAGCAGCAAAAAGACCAACAAGAAGAGGAAGGCGGAGAGCCTCTCTTCCTCTTCTGAGGCTTTAGATCCTTTAGAAGATAGTGTCATAGAGACACAAATTCCAACCATAGAATCATCCAAAACTAACAAAACACCTAAGAGAACTGAGGAATCGAACTCAGACTCAACTCCGGAAAAAGACCTAGACTGTAATATGGACACCCTCACCTCAATGGAAAACAATGGAACTCAACAAACCAATCTTTTTGAAAATACTCTTTATTCTAATGTCACCAGTGATTTCGATATACCTGTCAGTGACACTTTATCCGAGAACAATGACCCAGGCTCCCCTCAAACGGGGGAAGATACAACTAATAATTTATAAACAATAGTCACTAAATTCTAATCACTTAAATTGGTGGCCACCTGGGAGGGAAAAAACAGAAATGGAGGAACAAAGCTTCCGTTTGCTGTCAATAAATGTTAATGGATTAAATCCAGAAAAAGTTAATAAGTTAACACAAATAAGGAAATTTGACTTACTATTCATACAAGAGACACACAATGGACTAACAGACGAACTCAAAGAACAACTTGAAAGAAAGCTGGATTGCATTATAATTCAAAGTGACTATGTAGGGAGGGATAAAGGGGGAGGGATTGCAATTTTGATAAAAAATAAAGTAGGAGTGAAATGGGAAAGAATAGAGGGGGATTTTTTTAAAGGGAGACTTATTCATTTAAAAATAGAAAATTGTCATTTTTTAAACATATATATGCCAGCAGCTCTTAATATGAAACGAGCCTTTGCAACACAACTTATGGAGTACTTGGATAACTATATAGGGGAAAATTTGATAATAGGTGGGGATTTTAACTGGGTGGAAAATGACAGACAGAAACACAAAAATTACACGTTCTGACTTAGAGATTATGGACATAATGAAACTGATAATGGAATCATTAGATTTGGTCGACATATATAGACGGTTGAATTTACTAAGGGTGGAATACACTTATACACGAGGGAATACATCAAGTAGATTAGATACATTTTGGGGCACACTTTTTGGAACAAATAAATATATAAAATCAGGGATATTAGATTATCAAATTTCGGACCATAAACTAATTTATTTAGAAGTAGGGATAACTAAAAGAACAAAATGGGGTAGGGGATCATGGAAATTAAATATAAAAATATTAAATACTGTGGAATTTATAGAAGAGATAAAAAGGGAAATAGAGGATTTTAAAAATAAAGGGAATAACGACATCATAGAAGAATGGGATAAACTTAAAGTTAAATTTAAAAAAATAGCAATTTATCATTCCAAATTAAGGGTTAGGAACTTTAAACTAGAAACAGAAGCTATAGAAAATTTAATAAAAACAACAACAACACAGAACACAAAAGAAACATTAGTATTAAGATTAGAAAAATTAAAGAAAGACTATCATAAAGGGAGGGAAATAAAAGCAGGTATATTTACAAACCTATATGAAACTGCAGGGGGTTTATATAAAAGGGAAGAATTAAGAAGAGGGGGGGGGAAAGAACACTAGAAAGATTAAATACGGGAAGGGAAATACTTGAAGACAAAACTCAAATACTGGATTACATACGGAATTACTATAAAGACCTATATACTTCAAAGAGAATAGCAGACGAAGATATAGAAACATACTTACGTGAGACAAATTGTGAGAAAATTACCTCAGAACATAGGAACAAATGTGAGGAATTTATATCACAAGACGAAATAATAGAGACAATAGGGAAATTAGGTAAAAATAAATCACCAGGGAGAGATGGACTTTCTGCGGAATTCTATCAAAAATTCCGTAGGGAGTTGTCACCAATTTTAGAGTGGTTATATAATAATATCGCACTTAGAAATAGTAAAATGTCTAACACAATGAGGGAGGGTATGATAACACTAATATATAAGGGAAAGGGAAATAGGGATGAAATAAAAAACTGGAGACCCATCTCACTCCTTAATGTAGATTATAAAATTGTTAGTAAAATCTTAACGGAAAGGGTCAAAAAGTGTCTTGACCCAATTATAAATATAAATCAAACAAGTGGGCCAAAAGGAAGAGATATACAAAATAACATTTTAAACATTAAAACTATAATTGATCACATTAATATAAATGGTACTACTAGTGCTATGGTACTAATTGATCAAGAGAAAGCCTTTGATCGACTTGAGCAGAACTATATATATAAGACACTAGAAAAATTTGGATTTGGAGAAAATTTCCAAAATTGGACCAAAATTCTGTATAATGATATAAACTCGATTGTACAGGTAAATGGAGCAAAAACGGAAAAATTTGAAATTCAAAGATCAGTGAGGCAAGGTTGCCCACTATCTATGCTATTATACGTAATAGCAATAGAAATTCTTAGTACCAAAGTTAGGAATAACTCAAAAATAGTAGGGATAAAAGTTCCAAACATCAAAGAAGAAGTTAAGATGTTACAACATGCTGATGATTGCACAAACTTTATCCAAGATGGAAAATCCTATATTGAACTAATAAAGGAATTTGAAAAATTTGGGAAAGTTTCAGGATCTAAGATAAATCCTGATAAAACTGAAATTTTATTAATAGGGAACTGGAGAGGTAAGAAACATGATCTGCCTGCTCTTCTTATTAAAGACAATATAAAAACATTAGGTATAAATTTTGGAAAAGACGAACTGAAAAACAATCTAAGAGAAATAAAAGAAAGTTTTAAGAAAAATTTGACAATCTGGGCACCATTGCCAATATGTTTAATGGAACGAGCACAGGTTGCAAAGAATTACATGTATGTGCACTTAAATTACAAATTAAAAACAGTAGACATAAAAAATGCAACACTAAAAAAAATAGATAACGATATTATTAAATACTTATGGGCTTTTAAAATACATTACACAAACAAAGATACTCTATACAGGGAGGGGAAGAGGGGAGGTCTAGGTCTCCCCCACCCCACCCTAATTAAATACACCAACATTTTAAATAGATTTAAGGAGATTCAAGTGGAGCCAAAAATAGCTTGGCAAGGGCTCTACATATATTATTTTGGTTTCTCTATGAAGCAGAGAAATGACATATATAGGAATAATAAATTAACAAAAATCTTAGATGTGCCAAGAAAATTAAGATCAATAAAAGATTTATTGTTTAAATATAGGGATGTAAAAGAATTTTGGGATACTGATACAAAATGCACATACAGATGGCTAGCACAAAACACAATAAATAAGGACAAAAATAAGGTAGAACAAAAACACATGAATATTAACTGGGATAGGGCATGGGGAAACTGGGTCAAAATTCGATCCATTAAAATGAAAAGTACCTTGTTCAAATACATGCATGATGCATGGTTGACAGGGGAAATAGCAGTGCGACGGCATATGATCGCAGTGTCGCCAAAATGTCCACTATGCAAAAACTTTTCTTTTTCCAAAAAACATGTTATGACAGAATGTCTAACAAATATAAATGATAGAAACAAAATTGTGAATAACATTATACAAAATCAATTATATAGCAATATACAAATATTATATTTAGATGGCAAATTTCAAAAGATACTGTTAGACGAAATAACCTCATTTATAATTAGGAATATGATAGCATGCGGACCAATAAAAAATTATGGGGAAAATTTTAGATAAAGAGGGTTCAGGGAACTCAGGAGGAGAAAAGTACGAGCAATGAGAGCACGGGGCTATATCACATGGCGCTACGCGAAGTGGACAGGCCCGTGACAGAGTTTGGAATAAAGCTCACCTAGAGACATATCCACTATCAAAACAACTCACGGATTAGATAGGCTGTATAGTTTAGAATTGTTTCTTTTCCCAACAAAGCATGCTATCATATGAAATCACTGGTGATTTAATTGTTTACTCTGTGGAGATTTGTGAAAATCTACACAGAAAGCCCGTTTAAAGGGAAATATAAAATAATCTTTTGGAATGGAATAAGGAATTAATAATAAATAAATAAAGATCACAAAACAGATCGAAACGGGTGAAGTGCAAACAATAATAAAAAAATTGTACGAATCCCATTTCGATCCAAGTGATCTAGTATATAAATAAGGAATTTACCAAACATGGAACATAATAGAACTAACATTAAAACAATAGATTGGTTTCAACCATTTTAAATTAAAACTAAGACACCATGTTTAGTACCAAATTCAAAATTTTTAAAGTAATTAAATACAACTTAAATATATATATATTGAAATAAATACCGTTTAGTGGTATTTATATGGTTAGAAAAACTGGGAAATATTTGACAAGAATGGCTATCCTTACAAAAACATACAGTATTCATATGAATACATATAGCAACATACACATAGCACAACACAAATAGCATACACAGGATACAGGAAAACCCCTAGCCAGGGTTAACTTTAAAAGATAAAGACAGACACCCATGATGGACCTTTAGGTTCGGGTGGAAATGTCATAGGAAAACACTAAGGACCAAAATATCCTCCTATTATCATATAATCCCGATGGGAAAAAATTAAGGATAGGTTTAAATTAAATGGAATTTATTAAAAAACACAAAACTACATATCGGGGGGAACACACTCACACATGAAACTTTTTTATTAGTTTTTTCAATAGGGGGAGGGGGCATCTGTCTGGTGCCCCCCAAAAAAGATAAGCTCGTTGATTCTGTTTATTTCAAACACAAACACACGACAAGCAAATATGTCAGGCTGTTAAAAAATTTTGTTACAAAATTGGATTATTGTGGATTACTCTTGCTTCATTATCTACATAAGGTTTATCGTTTTTCTTATATCACCTTTTTGAATTAGTTTCACTGCACTTTTTTCTATTACTTTATTTGAATCATTTTTCTTATACATTGATACATTTTGTACTCCAATTATCACAATGGCTGAACATGCGGGAGAGGGTTCTGGATTCCCTAGGGGAAGCAGGTCTAGACTAAATTTGTATTATGATTGTACCGTAGTTGACAATGTGCTAATTGCACATCACCCTAAGGGTTGCCAGCTCTTGATATCAGGTGATGATGCAACTCCCAAACAAGTGGAGATTCTAGCGGCCCTTAAGGCCATGTCCGTAGATATGGGGAAAATAGCGGCGCTCCAGAATGCTGGACCGAAGAGATATATGCTCTATCCCAAAGACAAAGAAACAGCAATTTTAGATGTTGAATCTTTTATGGTGAAAGGCATCACAATGCATGTGCATGAGGCCCCGCCTATTGAAAGAGCGCTAGGGCCAAAAATGACTGAAATTCATTTTCATGGGCTTCCTTTTTATATCGATACAGTCGAGATAGAAAGGAAAATGTACGAAAGGTTTCATGTCGCCAGTAAGGGAAATAAACTAGCGGACTCATGGGGATTTAATGGTATTACTTCAGCCGTGAGAATGATTAGGGTTGAAAAGGGGCAAGAATCCAAGATACCCCCTTTTTTCTATGTATTGGGCTTTAGAATCCGATCATGGTACAGAGATTGCGAGAGAGACCGCAAGTGCAGTAAGTGTGGACAACTAGGGCACGGGCCTTGGGATTGTAAGGGGGTGACGCAAAAACAAGGACCCTCTTATTCAGATGTACTACAGTCTGAGCCCCAAGTTAACAATAACCCCAATAAAGGGTGGGTTCAGGTGGGAATGAGGAAGGAACCTAGGGCGGGGGTGAGTATTCCAACGTTTTCGCACACGAATCCTTTTGAGGTGTTAATAGCTGAAGCAGTTGAGAGTTCTTTTCCTCAGGGGATAGAACCAATACCAAAAGGAACCTCAACGCCCAAAAAAACTCAGAACTAAAAACCAAACAAGAAGAGGAAGGCGGAGAGCCTGTCTTCCTCTTCTGAGGAGGTGCTTCCGTCTTCGGGGGAGGTTGAAAAACCACTTCCCTCCCCTGGGGAGATGGAAAAAATCCCCCAAGAAAAAGAATCAGAAATGAGTCAAGCACAAACTGAGTTAGATTCTACAAATGGAAATGAAAAAAACTGCAACATGGATACACTTAATACGACAATTGGCAATGACACCGAAATAGATACATACAATAACACTTTGTTCTCTTCAAATATCACCAGTGATTTTGAAATACCTATAAGTGATACCCAATCTGAGAACAATGACCCAGGCTCCCCTCAAAAGGGGGAAGATACAAGCGCTTAAATTTAAACAATAGTCAATAAATTTATAACCACTAAAATGAGCGGCCACCTGGAGACAAACCAGAAATGGAAGAACAAAACTTCCGTGTACTGTCCTTAAATGTTAATGGATTAAACCAAGAAAAGGTTAATAAGTTAATACAAATAGGGGATTTTGATTTACTGTTTATTCAAGAGACACATAAAGCACTAACAGACGAATTAAAAGAACAACTTGAAAGAAAGCTGGATTGCATTATAATTCAAAATGACTATATAGGGAGGGATAAAGGGGGAGGGGTTGCAATTATGATCAAAAATAAAGTAGGAAGTAAATGGGAAAGAATAGAGGAGGGTGCGTTTTTTAGGGGTAGACTAATTCATTTAAAAATAGAGAATTGTCATTTTTTAAACATATATATGCCAGCATCTTATGATATGAAACGAGCTTTTGCAATACAACTTAAGGAGTACTTAGACAACTATATAGGAGACAATTTGATAATAGGTGGGGATTTTAATTGGGTTGGGGACGACATAGACAGAAACACAAATATAACACCTTGCGACTTAGGGATTATGAAGGTAATGAAACTTATAATGGAATCATTAGATTTGGTTGACATATATAGACGATTAAATTTACTAAGGGTGGAATACACTTATACACGAGGGAATACATCAAGTAGATTAGATACATTTTGGGGCACATGTTTTGGAACAAATAAATATATAAAATCAGGGATATCAGATTATCAAGTTTCGGACCATAAATTAATTTATTTAGAAGTAGGGATATCTAAAAGAACTAAATGGGGTCGCGGATCATGGAAATTAAATGCCAAAATATTAAATACCGAAGAATTTATAGAAGAAATAAAAAGGGAAATAGAAGATTTTAAAAATAAAGGGAATAAAGACATTATAGAAGAATGGGATAAATTAAAAGTTAAATTTAAGAAAATAGCAATAAAACATTCAAAATTAAGGGTTAGGAATTTTAAATTAGAAATAGAAGCTATAGAAAATTTAATAACAACAACAACACAGAACACAAAAACTACACTAGTATTAAGATTAGAAAAATTAAAGAAAGATTACTATAAAGGGAGGGAAATAAAAGCAGGTATATTTACAGACCTATATGAAAATGCAAGGGGATTATATAAAAGGGAAGTATTAAGAAGGGGGGGAGAAAAAACATTAGAAAGATTAAATACGGGAAGGGAAATACTAGAAGACAAAACTCAAATATTAAATTACATACGGAACTACTATAAGGACCTATATACTTCACAGAGAATAGCAGACGAAGATATAGAAACATACTTACGAGAGACAAATTGTGAGAAAATTACCTCAGAACATAGAGACGAATGTGAGGAATTTATATCACAAGACGAAATAGTAGAGACAATAGGAAAATTAGGTAAAAATAAATCACCAGGGAGAGATGGACTTTCCGCGGAATTCTATAAAAAATTCTGCAGAGAGTTGTCGCCAATTTTAGAATGGTTATACAAAAATATTGCACTTAAAAATAGCAAAATGACTAACACAATGAGGGAGGGTATGATAACAATAATATATAAGGGAAAGGGAAATAGGGATGAAATAAAAAACTGGAGACCCATCTCACTCCTTAATGTTGACTATAAAATTTTGAGTAAAATTTTAACGGAAAGGGTCAAAAAGTGTTTTGACCCAATTATAAATATAAATCAAACAAGTGGGCCAAAAGGAAGAAATATACAAAATAACATCTTAAACATTAAAACTATAATTGATCATATAAATATAAATGGTACTACTAGTGCTATGGTACTAATTGACCAAGAAAAAGCCTTTGATCGACTTGAGCAAAACTATATATATAAGACACTAGAAAAATTTGGATTTGGAGAAAATTTCCAAAATTGGACCAAAATTCTGTATAATGATATAAACTCGATTGTACAGGTAAATGGAGCAAAAACGGAAAAATTTGAAATTCAAAGATCAGTGAGGCAAGGTTGCCCACTATCTATGCTATTATATGTAATAGCAATAGAAATCTTAAGTACCAAAGTAAGGAATAACCCAAATATTGTAGGAATCAAAGTTCCAAACATTAAAGAAGAAGTTAAGATGTTACAACATGCTGATGATTGCACAAACTTTATTCAAGATGGAAAATCCTATAATGAACTAATAAAGGAATTTGACAAATTTGGAAAAGTTTCAGGATCTAAAATAAATCCTGATAAAACTGAAATCTTATTAATAGGAGACTGGAGAGGTAAGAAACAGGGTCTGCCTGCTCTTCTTATTAAAGATAATATAAAAACATTAGGCGTAAATTTTGGAAAAGATGAACTGGAAGACAATTTAAAAGAAATAAAAGAAAGTATTAAGAAAAATTTGACAATCTGGGCACCATTGCCAATATGCTTAATGGAACGAGCACAAGTTGCAAAAAACTATATGTATGTGCACTTAAATTACAAATTAAAAACAGTAGACATAAAAAATGCAACACTAAAAAATATAGATAACGAGATTATTAACTACTTATGGGCTTTTAAAATACATTACACAACCAAAGATACACTATATAGGGAGGGGGTGAGGGGAGGTCTAGGTCTCCCCCACCCCACCCTAATTAAATGCACCAACATTTTAAATCGATTTAAGGAGATTAAAGTGGAGCCAAAAATACCTTGGCATGGGCTCTACATATATTATTTTGGTTTCTCTATGAAGCAGAGAAACGACATATATAGGAATAATAACTTAATAAAATTATTAGAAGTGCCAAGGAAATTAAGATCAATAAAAGATTTACTATTCAAATACAGAGATGTAAAGGAATTTTGGGACACTGATACAAAATGCACATACAGATGGCTAGCACAAAACACAATAAATAAGGACAAAAATAAGGTAGAACAAAAACACATGAATATTAACTGGGATAGGGCATGAGGAAACTGGGTCAAACTCAGATCCATTAAAATCAAAAGTACCTTGTTCAAATACATGCATGATGCATGGTTGACAGGGGAAATAGCAGTGCGACGGCGTATGATCGCAGTGTCGCCAAAATGTCCACTATGCAAAAATTTCTCTTTTACAAAAAAACATATTATAACGGAATGTCTTATAACTCAAATTGATAGAAACAAAATTGTCACTAATATTTTAAAAAAACAATTATATGACAACATACAACTCTTATATCTAGATGGAAAATTTACAAAGACAATTTTAGAAGAAATATCAGCTTTTATTATTAAGTATATGATAGCATGCGGTCCAATTAAAAACTATGGGGAAAATTTTAGATAAGGAGGGTTCAGGGAACTCAGGAGGAGAAAAGTACGAGCAATGAGAGCACGGGGCTATATCACATGGCGCTACGCGAAGTGGACAGGCCCGTGAAAGAGTTTGGAATAAAGCTCACCTAGAGACATACACATTACAAAACAACTCACGGATTAGATAGGCTCTATAGTTAAGATCTGTTTCCTTTTCTCGTTTTTTCTTTTTCTTGAAAATAAGCATGCTATCATACAAAATCACTGGTGAGAAATGTTTTTTACTCTGTGGAGATTTGCGAAAATCTACACAGAAAGCCCGTTTAAAGGGAAATATAAAATAATCTTTTGGAATAAAATAAGGATTTAATTATAAATAAATAAAGATCACAAAATAGTATCGAGAGGGGTGAAGTGCAAACAATAATAAAGAAATTGTACGAATCCCATTTCGATCAAAGTGATCTAGTATATAAATAAGGAAATTACAAAACATGGAACATAATATAGCAAACAGTAAAACAATAGATTGGTATCAACCAATATAATTTAAAATTAAGACACCATGATTTGTACCAAATTCAAAATTATTAAAACATATATTAATTAAATGAAACTAAAACATATATACTAAGATAAATAACGTTTAGAGGTATTTATATGGTTAGAAAAACTGGAAAAATTTGACAAGAATGGCTATCCTTACAAAATATACAGTATTCATATGAATACATATAGCAACACACATATAGCACAACACAAATAGCATACACAGGATGTAGGAAACCCCTAGCCAGGGTTAACTTTGAGAAACTGAGACAGACACCCATGATGGACCTTTGAGTTCGGGTGGAATGTCATAGAGAAACACTAAGGATAAAAATATCTTCCTATTATTATATAATCCCGATGGGAAAAAATTAAGGTTAGTTTAAATTAAATGGAAATTCATAAAAAACATACCAAACTACATATCGGGGGAACACACATATACATAAAACCTTTTTTTAGTTTTTTCAATAGGGAGAGGGGGCATCTGTCTGGTGCCCCCCCCCAAAAAAAAAAATAAGCTCGTCTTGCAATCTCCAGCCAAAGGGGTGAGTGTTAAATTTACATTTTCGTTTTATTGTGAATTTTATTCAGATTATCATTTCGTATAATTATGCTTTTATTGTAATTAAACGTGGAATATTTGGAGTTACTAGTCACTATTAGACTTTAAATGCAATATCGTAATCTACGGCTTAGATTATTTTTGAGACAACTATTAGTCTGGTTTTGTTTATTGTAGCTGTTACCGTGTTTCTGATACTGTAGCTGACAATCGCTGTTACCATAGATCTGATAATCGCTGATACCGTAGATGTCAATGTTTCTGATACCTTAGATCTGATACCGTAGATGTCAATGTTTCTGATACCGTAGCTGCTAACGTAGTTGATACCATTTCTGATACCGTAGCTGTTAACACATCTGATAGCATCTTTTGATAAACGTCTTTGATATCGTCTGATTTGTTGTGGGACATCTATTATTTGTTCCGGAACATCTCTGTATAAATATCTGAATGTGATTGTGCCGTTAATTTGTGCAAACGGAATTGAAGTATCTGTCTGTGTGTCGAACTGTCTGTTCGTCAACATCTGTGTAACGTGTAAATATCCGGAAAGCTAGAAGTCCGAGTGTCGGAGCTGTCTAGAGTTGTAAAACATCCGGGTCGACATCTAGGGTAGTGAGGAACCGTTGGTTCTGGTAGATGTTGTATGTTGTCTGAACGTATAACTGTGGTGGATCCGTGAAGGGAAACGTCCGATAATAGTATTGGTCAACCCTAGGTTTTCGGGGAAACTGGGAGACGATTCAACTGTTGCTGAATCGTGCGGTTATACGGGGTCAAGACACATATGTGTATTGAAATTGTAATACAATTTAATACATTGTTGTATTTGCATGCTTATGTCAGATCACAATAATATTTCAAGTGATCGCATAGATATCAATAAAAGCTAGCAACTTGATTGAATACAAGTATATGGTCGTGCTAGTTATCGCAATCCATCGTGCGATAGTATAGTTTGTCGTTTGTGTTCATTTTTCGTAATTTATACTTGCATTAATTTAACTTTCGTAAAGGATCCTTGGATCTGTGTATAATCCAAGAGATCCCTTTACATCTGAGATTCCTTTTGTATTACCTTTTGTATTAATATTTAATTTGTTCATGTATTGTGAATGGTTGTGAGTGTAATTGTGGGTTGAGTGCATGAATTATTGTGTTGTTACATCTGTATTTTTTTCATTTATAATTTATTACATAAATTTAGATTTTCTTTCACAAATTGTGTTTGTATTGTTCATTTAATCCACCCTCCTCTCGGTAACAATTCTGTTACACAAAGAATGTTGGGAAACACAAATGACAGACGCAAAACCTGATGTAGTTCCTAAAGACAATATACAACAGTTTCAGAGGGAAATTTGTGAACATTGTAATAAGTGCATTACATAGGTTTCCAAATGTCAAAAATACTGAAAAATACGTGATTCAAACGCATTAGGAATGTGAATCACAAGTTTGTTCCCAGAAAAGAACGATTTTATGTTTTCTACCCACTTTAAGGATGATATGTATGAATGTGAATCGATGGAGAACAACTTAACTTCGATTTTCATTCTGCAAGATGGTAGATTGAAGCAGTTTGAAACGGTTTCGGTAAGAAAATTAAACTCAAAATATTTTATATAGCAAACCAACCTATTTTCCGTGGTGTTACTAGTCCTACATATAAGACTTGGATATTTACGAAATTTAAAATTTTCAATAATATTTCACACAACTGTGCCAACCTTTTTTTGTTTGGTCTTGGGCCAAGGATTTTTTGGGTAAGACAATCATGTACGACGTTTTGCTGGAGACACTTTTACTGAGAAATAAAAATCAAACATGTTCGAGCAATTTTTTAATAGAATAATTTTTCGTCTGTTAGATCTGCGAGCAACAACAGCAAGTTGAAATTCAACCATAAGTGGAAGAACATGCACAAGAGGAAGATTATTTGTAGACACCATTTTTAATGTAGTGTAAAAGTTAAAGTGTATCGTTTATGTTTCATGACTGTGAGGGATGTATTGATGATGTTACAGTAAGTACATGTTTTAATGAAGAAACAGATACTGAAAATATTGGAGTAAGTTGTATGACACAAACTGAAATGACATTTGAAATGCCAAAACCTAAAATGTCAAAGACAATTGGTACATAAACCGATATTTTATTGACAACAGACGAAGTTGGTGTGAAAGTTATTGCGTCAGATTTAAACATTGAAGATATTAAAAGAAATTAAATATGTATTTTGTTTATAATGGGCTTCCAAATATAGACACATTCAATATATTATTCGACAACTTAGATGATGTCGAAATAAGAACTTATTGTAGTGGTAATGACGAAAATGAAGGACGGCTAAGATCAATACCATTAGTTGATGAATTTTGTATTCTTTTGTTTCGATTAAGACTTTGATTACTGCTGGAATGCGTAGAAGATCTGACGTGTCCAAATATACTGCCAACAACATTATTGTATTTTCTGGCCTATAAATCGATGCGGAGTATAAGTCAAATTCACCAATTTTGTAAATTTTCCATCCGTTGTCCATACAAAAAGTCAATTCAGAGTATAGTGACTTCCGGTTTCATGAATGTTAATGGTATGACTGTTTATTCCATATTACCGACAATCGTGAAATTGCATCATAGTTGCTAACATGATTGTGATTTTAAGAGAAGGTTCTTAGCTTCCGAACACGTGTGTGCTGCATAGTTTAACTGTTTTGAAAATATAGATGATTGCTTAAGTTTTGTGCAGTGAAGAAGAAAAAGTCTAATTCTTCCATGGAACAGGATTTCTAAAGTTAAATCAAGTTAATGGTAAGTAAAAACTTACTTTTGCATTTGCTACTGTTCTGTAATTGAAGAAGGCATACGTCTTTTAGTCGCAAAACATGGTAAATCTAGCTCTTTTCACCGGTTGTCAAAGTAGCTCGCACTTGTCCCAAGATGAAAAATTCGCAAAAATCGCACGTTTTGGAAGCCGTAACTTCAGTTTGGTAAAACGTTGAAAAGTCAATGATGGCCTAATGAATAGAAAAATATCTCAGGATTAAACAAGCCATAGAGAATGGTCGTGTGCTTTTAAATAAAGAAATAGCAGAATGAAATCGAGGTTCATGGGTGGAACCAAGTGTTTGGAAGTTACGAACCTTCTCTTTTTATATAGTACTATAGAGGGGGTCATATGTCTGAATTGGTCATGGGGGTACTCTAAGGTATTTTTCTCACTCTGTATGTTTTTTTCTTTAGATTATTATTTATTTCTTCACATCAAGCTCGCGTCGAGCGCCTGTGATTTGTTCCAGATAAAAGTCATAACTTATGCCAAAATTTTTTTTTTATTATTATATACACTAAATATAGTGGATCAAGAAAATTTGTTTTCTCAAGATCGAAATTTTTTGTGTTCAAATGTTATTATAAACACATCTGTACATCTTTAAATAAAACATTAACCACTTCTTACATATTGAGGTAGAGAGAGGGATCGGTCTGGACCAGGTTGTACCTTGTTGAGCTAGGAGACTTCATAACTCACCTACGCTAAACAAATTCCATCTCAAAAGAGTAAAAAGAAAAAAGAAGAAGATGTACAGACGAGTGGAACTAGATCTTTCCAAATACGTGAACCCAGATAGTTATCATAGGACTTTACGAGTGGATGGACGCATGTCTCGGGAGGAGGCGCTCCGGAAGCTGGAAGCTGCGGGTGTGGGGATTGCGGACCTAGAAGGGTTTTATAGAGAAGGGGAGAGCTCCCCATGGCATGCTGTTGTGAGATCACAGGAAAAAGCGAAAACTGTTTCCGGAGAAGGCATCACCTATATTGCGAGCCTTATCATTGATATAAGAGTACATTGGCTGCCCCTCTACGTCAAGGACGATATAATAAAAGATGTACTACAGGAATATGGGGAAATTCTGGAAATTACACGAGACAAGACCATCCTAACCAAAGAGAAAATGATTGAAAATGGCACAAGAATAGTTAAATTGCGTACCACGGAATTTGATAGGAGGAGCATCCCTAACATCGTATCCCTTGGAATGTTTGGGATGCTCATTACCATGAAAGGTCGTCCCCCAATCTGCCTCAGATGCCGCCAGTCAGGCCATCTACGCAAAGATTGCCCGGAAAAAGGGGCCAGAAATCAAGAACATTTTGTCCCCCAAAAACGTACACCAGAACCAGTTAACAAACCAACGGAAGAAGTACCATCAACTTCTACAACACCTGTATCGACAGAAAACATTCATGTTGACAGCCCCACCGTCCCCGCCCCCCCCCCCAGATGTTTTACAAGTGGCAGAGGAAGAAGCACCTATTCAAACGGAGGTAAAAACGGTAGACCCAGTAGGAAAAGCCAGACCCAAAGAATCATCCGATAAAAGAGTTATTCGACCCAGATTTAGGCACGTGGCAAATGGTTAAATCCAAGAGATCAAAAAAAGCCACTCGGAAGGGGATTCTGATATGGAAACACAAAATTCGTAATTCTGGAATATGTGAAAATGACAACTGGAACGCCCCCGGACAATGAACACAATAAAATGAACCGGATAAAAATACGGACAGTACAATAGACAATGATTAAGCTTAACGGACTAAATATTTCAGGGTTTTTCCTGGTTATAAGGTTTGTCCTTAATTTTCAATATAAATTGACTTTGTTTTCAAATTACCATTTATTTTTCCTTTTTGATTTCATAGTTCATGCAACATTTATAGAATTTCACCGTTCTTTGTTCATCCATTATATTTTAAGCCTTAACTATACACCCTCCCCTATTTTGTTATTAGTTTATAAGTCAGTTTTGGTTATGAATAGCATCTATATATATATTGAACACTACTCATCTCGAGCTCAGACTGACTTGCCTCGTACACCAAAATACGCAGCAGTCAGGTCTTACATGTATGAACGATGTTTAACTTATTCTGGACATGCCTCTCCAATAACAAACAAATGAGTAAAATTAATATCCTTACATTAAATATAAATGGCCTTAGAGCTAACACAGATCAAAAACTATACGAAATTAGAAACTTGGTATCTTCTTATCATATTGACCTTGTCTTTCTACAAGAAACTCATGTAGAAAATAGAACCCTTACTACAAAAATTCAGAATAAATTGAATGTTGTAATGCAATATGGAGTTTTGGCTCGAGTCGTTCATCTGGTGTCGCTATTTTTAATTTTAATCCTAATATAACTGTCTTTAAATATGAAACTGATCATGATGGAAGAATAATCTGCGCTGACTTTCAGTACAATAATATAATATATCGTGCCTTAAATATATATTGCCCTATTCCTGATTCGGAAAAATGCGAATTTTTTAATTCGTTATTCACATTTTTAACTGGTCAACATAATCTCATTTTCGCAGGAGATTTCAACTGTGTCCTTAACTCTAACCTTGATCGGATAGGCAACTTAACAAATTACAGCGATAAGTCCATCCAAGCATTAAGGTCTCTTATATCCAACTTTAAATTAATTGATACCTTTCGTAAATTGAACCCCTTATCAAAAAGTTATACATGGCATAGAAACACACTAGACCCCTCAGTACCACTTTTAGCAAGTAGGCTAGACAGAATATATGTTTCTAAAAACATAGCAGATTTCATCCTTAATTCGACAATTGTAAACTTCACTCAATCTGATCATGATGCAGCAATTTTAAGTATAACTTCCAACTCATTAATATCTTATGATGCTGGTTACTGGAAATGCAACAACTCGCTTTTAAATCACACCAATTTAAAAACACTTATTACGGTTTTAATACAGAGAGAACTGAAACATTATAATCTCACGTTAGAATATTGGGATGAGCTAAAACTCAAATTTAAAGAAGAGATTATTCGATATTCGAAAGAATTCTCAAAAACGAAAAACTTTGAAATTAAA
This sequence comes from Unio pictorum, assembly GCA_030141615.1. NCBI lineage: Eukaryota > Metazoa > Mollusca > Bivalvia > Unionida > Unionidae > Unio > Unio pictorum. The sequence goes on along the minus strand of JARLTB010000396.1, from coordinate 612,007 downwards.
TCGTTGAGAAAAAAATACCAATATCTAAGACAACAATATGATTTAACTAATAAAGAAGAACTTTTCTTGCAACTACAAGAACTCCGGATGGCCATCAAAGAATTGCAAAATGAAAGATATATAGGATCAGTAATTAGAAGTAAAGCTAAGATTCTAGACAATAATGAAAAACCGAGCCAATTCTATTTTCAATTAGAAAATAAAAAGGGTTCCCAGATAACCATTACTGAAATTGAATATAATAACGTGACCTATAATTCTAATGCTGATATTTTAAAATGTTTTGAAAAGTTTTATTCAAATTTATTTACATCTGAATCTATTGATGAAGAATTATTTAAATAATTTTTAACTGGATTTCCTCAGTTAAACGCTGAGGATAATCAATTCCTTATTAGACCTATTACTAAAACAGAAATTTGGAAATCTTTAAGTATGATGAAACCTAATAAATCACCGGAACCTGACGGTCTCACAAAAGAATTTTAAGTCACGTTCTTTGAACTTTTAGGCGACACATTAGTCCGCTTATACAATTTGATCTTTGAATCGAACACTATGTCCGATTCGCAAAAATTATCCTATATTACTTTATTATGTAAGGATCCTCAAAATTCAAACAATATGAAAAATTGGAGACCTATCTCCCTATTAAATTTAGACTACAAAATTTTATCTAAAATTATCACTAATAGACTTGGAAATGTCATGTCCAAAATAATACACATGGATCAAACATGTGGAGTTAAAGGTCGATCTATTTTTGACAATGGTCACCTTATACGAAATATCTGTGACTTTATAGAACAAAAGGAATTATCATGCGCATTTATATCTTTAGATCAAGAAAAGGCATTTGATAGGGTAAATTATAAATTCATGTTAAAAACTTTGGATTCTTTTGGGTTTCATCCAGATTTTATTAAATGGGTTTCAATTTTCTATACTGATATTAGTTCATCAGTTATAGTTAATAATTTTATATCGGCCCCCTTTTTAATCTCAAGAGGAGTTCGTCAGGGTTGCAGTCTTTCCCCCCTTTTATATGGAATAGTGTACGAACCTTTTGCAATCAAAATTCGAAACGACTCAGAAATTATAGGTATTCAGGTGCCATGTGCAACAGAGGCCTGTAAGATCTCCCTTTACGCGGATGATAGTACAGGTTTCTGTTGCACGGACAAATCGATCGAACGGTATTTATTTTGGTCTCGTATGTACGATCGTAGTTCTGGTGCTAAGGTAAATTACAGTAAATCAAACGGTATGTTCATGGGAAAATGGCATAACCGCAGTGATCACCCTTTTGGCATTTCTTGGATTGACAGGGCAAAAATTGTAGGTTTTCATTTCGGCAACAATTTAAGTAACGATGATCACTGGAATAAAAATGTTAATAAACTTACGAATACACTATTACTATGGAAACGTAGAAATTTACCTGTTATTTCTAAGTCCCACGTTATTAATCTTTTAGCTTACAGCAAAATTTGGTATACTGCAACCGTGACTGATCTACCTAAACATTATGAAATTTTAATAAATAGAAATATCTTCACTTTTTTGTGGAATTCAAAATTTTAACCCCTTGCTAGGGCAGTAAGTATCAATCCCCTTTGTGATGGGGGTTTGAATATTATCCATTTGAAATGTAAAATTCAAGCAATGCGCATACAACACATACAAAAACTGCTCGATGATGAATATTCAGCCAAATGGAAAGATTTTGCAAGGTATTGGATAGGTTTACAATTACGATTTTTCAACCCAAATTTAGGCCTTAACAAATTTACCCATACGCTCCATGTACCTGAATTTTATCAAAACTGCATAACCATTTTCAAAACTTTTCATGAAAATAATCCCGATCTCGAGTTTGGTTAAGTTCCTACAAAAATCTTTTACCAACGACAATTACGAAACTATATCCTCCAACCCAAAATAACCAAATTATATGATTTAAATTTTGACAACATATGGAAAAACTTACATAATACATTTTTAGACCCCATTACTCGAGATGTGTGTTTTAAAACCATACATGATATTTTACCTGTTAACTATAACATGTTCTTAAAAAAAATTTCTAAATCTTAAGTTATGCAGTTTTTGTGGGGGGATAGAAACGATTGATCATTTATTTTTTGAATGTAAATTAATACTCCCTTTACAACATCTGATTATTAAATGGTTGAAAAAACTCTCAAGAAACTCTTTCAATACCTTTTATACTTTCCTTAAATTCGGTCTTATCCCGAATAGGGCCTCGTTCTCGGAACCTGAATTCGAGGACTTGTGCCTTTTATTATGTGATGAATATAAATATGCTATATGGATTAAACGTATACAAGCATATTTTTATAAAGAAGTGGTAACCACCAGTAACACCTTGCTATCCTTCTTCCTCTCCCGTTTAAAATGTAGAATCAGAACTGACTTTTCCAGACTTAATATAGTTCACTTTATAGATAAATGGTGTTTAGCTGGACTATTCTGCTCTCTCTTCAATTTTGAATTAGTAATTGATATCAGTTTAGAATAATGTTACATTACCTTTCGTTTACCTACCTTTTGATAAATCCAGTTATATATAATCCTTAAATCTCTCCGTAGTACATAGTAAACAGCTCTCTTGCCGCCATGTTTTAATCCACGTCTACCGGTCTGCACGTTAAGAATACCTCAAGCTGCACGTGCTAACTTTCCTTTATTGCTCGAGCTTTTACTGCACTTTTACCGTCTAATAGTCCTGTGTCAATATAATTTTGAATATAACTTGTAGTTCATGAATACAATGCCTTTAATATTACAATTAATTAATAATTTCAATAATTATTCTATTCGTGTATAACAATTTTGTGCTCTACTACTATGTACATTTGTGTGTATGGTGAGTGTGCATATACATTTTTGTTCCATGAATACAATGCCTTTAATATTACAATTAATTAATAATTTCAATAATTTTCTATTCGTATACATATGTATAACATTTTTGTACTCTACTACTATGTACATTTGTGTGTTTTTAAATGTCTGTATGGGTATGAGTGTGCATATATATTTTAGGTGAAAATGCGTGTATGAGCGACGGGTATGGGTGCTGATGGGAGAATTAACAATCACTTGTATATTTTAATATGTAAATATTGAATAAAGATTTTATGAAAAATAAAAAAAAATAAAAAATGTACCTTGTTGAGCTAGGAGACTTCATAACTCACCTACGCTAAACAAATTCCGTCTTAAAAGAGTAAAAAGAAAAAAGAAGATGTACAGACGAGTGGAACTAGATCTTTCCAAATACGTGAACCCAGATAGTTATCATAGGACTTTACGAGTGGATGGACGCATGTCTCGGGAGGAGGCGCTCCGGAAGCTGGAAGCTGCGGGTGTGGGGATTGCGGACCTAGAAGGGTTTTATAGAGAAGGGGAGAGCTCCCCATGGCATGCTGTTGTGAGATCACAGGAAAAAGCGAAAACTGTTTCCGGAGAAGGCATCACCTATATTGCGAGCCTTATCATTGATATAAGAGTACATTGGCTGCCCCTCTACGTCAAGGACGATATAATAAAAGATGTACTACAGGAATATGGGGAAATTCTGGAAATTACACGAGACAAGACCATCCTAACCAAAGAGAAAATGATTGAAAATGGCACAAGAATAGTTAAATTGCGTACCACGGAATTTGATAGGAGGAGCATCCCTAACATCGTATCCCTTGGAATGTTTGGGATGCTCATTACCATGAAAGGTCGTCCCCCAATCTGCCTCAGATGCCGCCAGTCAGGCCATCTACGCAAAGATTGCCCGGAAAAAGGGGCCAGAAATCAAGAACATTTTGTCCCCCAAAAACGTACACCAGAACCAGTTAACAAACCAACGGAAGAAGTACCATCAACTTCTACAACACCTGTATCGACAGAAAACATTCATGTTGACAGCCCCACCGTCCCCGCCCCCCCCCCCCCCCCAGATGTTTTACAAGTGGCAGAGGAAGAAGCACCTATTCAAACGGAGGTAAAAACGGTAGACCCAGTAGGAAAAGCCAGACCCAAAGAATCATCCGATAAAAGAGTTATTCGACCCAGATTTAGGCACGTGGCAAATGGTTAAATCCAAGAGATCAAAAAAAGCCACTCGGAAGGGGATTCTGATATGGAAACACAAAATTCGTAATTCTGGAATAATTGAAAATGACAACTGGAACGCCCCCGGACAATGAACACAATAAAATGAACCGGATAAAAATACGGACAGTACAATAGACAATGATTAAGCTTAACGGACTAAATATTTCAGGGTTTTTCCTGGTTATAAGGTTTGTCCTTAATTTTCAATATAAATTGACTTTGTTTTCAAATTACCATTTATTTTTCCTTTTTGATTTCATAGTTCATGCAACATTTATAGAATTTCACCGTTCTTTGTTCATCCATTATATTTTAAGCCTTAACTATACACCCTCCCTTATTTTGTTATTAGTTTATAAGTCAGTTTTGGTTATGAATAGCATCTATATATATATTGAACACTACTCATCTCGAGCTCAGACTGACTTGCCTCGTACACCAAAATACGCAGCAGTCAGGTCTTACATGTATAACGATGTTTAACTTATTCTGGACATGCCTCTCCAATAACAAACAAATGAGTAAAATTAATATCCTTACATTAAATATAAATGGCCTTAGAGCTAACACAGATCAAAAACTATACGAAATTAGAAACTTGGTATCTTCTTATCATATTGACCTTGTCTTTCTACAAGAAACTCATGTAGAAAATAGAACCCTTACTACAAAAATTCAGAATAAATTGAATGTTGTAATGCAATATGGAGTTTTGGCTCGAGTCGTTCATCTGGTGTCGCTATTTTTAATTTTAATCCTAATATAACTGTCTTTAAATATGAAACTGATCATGATGGAAGAATAATCTGCGCTGACTTTCAGTACAATAATATAATATATCGTGCCTTAAATATATATTGCCCTATTCCTGATTCGGAAAAATGCGAATTTTTTAATTCGTTATTCACATTTTTAACTGGTCAACATAATCTCATTTTCGCAGGAGATTTCAACTGTGTCCTTAACTCTAACCTTGATCGGATAGGCAACTTAACAAATTACAGCGATAAGTCCATCCAAGCATTAAGGTCTCTTATATCCAACTTTAAATTAATTGATACCTTTCGTAAATTGAACCCCTTATCAAAAAGTTATACATGGCATAGAAACACACTAGACCCCTCAGTACCACTTTTAGCAAGTAGGCTAGACAGAATATATGTTTCTAAAAACATAGCAGATTTCATCCTTAATTCGACAATTGTAAACTTCACTCAATCTGATCATGATGCAGCAATTTTAAGTATAACTTCCAACTCATTAATATCTTATGATGCTGGTTACTGGAAATGCAACAACTCGCTTTTAAATCACACCAATTTAAAAACACTTATTACGGTTTTAATACAGAGAGAACTGAAACATTATAATCTCACGTTAGAATATTGGGATGAGCTAAAACTCAAATTTAAAGAAGAGATTATTCGATATTCGAAAGAATTCTCAAAAACGAAAAACTTTGAAATTAAATCGTTGAGAAAAAAATACCAATATCTAAGACAACAATATGATTTAACTAATAAAGAAGAACTTTTCTTGCAACTACAAGAACTCCGGATGGCCATCAAAGAATTGCAAAATGAAAGATATATAGGATCAGTAATTAGAAGTAAAGCTAAGATTCTAGACAATAATGAAAAACCGAGCCAATTCTATTTTCAATTAGAAAATAAAAAGGGTTCCCAGATAACCATTACTGAAATTGAATATAATAACGTGACCTATAATTCTAATGCTGATATTTTAAAATGTTTTGAAAAGTTTTATTCAAATTTATTTACATCTGAATCTATTGATGAAGAATTATTTAAAGAATTTTTAACTGGATTTCCTCAGTTAAACGCTGAGGATAATCAATTCCTTATTAGACCTATTACTAAAACAGAAATTTGGAAATCTTTAAGTATGATGAAACCTAATAAATCACCGGAACCTGACGGTCTCACAAAAGAATTTTAAGTCACGTTCTTTGAACTTTTAGGCGACACATTAGTCCGCTTATACAATTTGATCTTTGAATCGAACACTATGTCCGATTCGCAAAAATTATCCTATATTACTTTATTATGTAAGGATCCTCAAAATTCAAACAATATGAAAAATTGGAGACCTATCTCCCTATTAAATTTAGACTACAAAATTTTATCTAAAATTATCACTAATAGACTTGGAAATGTCATGTCCAAAATAATACACATGGATCAAACATGTGGAGTTAAAGGTCGATCTATTTTTGACAATGGTCACCTTATACGAAATATCTGTGACTTTATAGAACAAAAGGAATTATCATGCGCATTTATATCTTTAGATCAAGAAAAGGCATTTGATAGGGTAAATTATAAATTCATGTTAAAAACTTTGGATTCTTTTGGGTTTCATCCAGATTTTATTAAATGGGTTTCAATTTTCTATACTGATATTAGTTCATCAGTTATAGTTAATAATTTTATATCGGCCCCCTTTTTAATCTCAAGAGGAGTTCGTCAGGGTTGCAGTCTTTCCCCCCTTTTATATGGAATAGTGTACGAACCTTTTGCAATCAAAATTCGAAACGACTCAGAAATTATAGGTATTCAGGTGCCATGTGCAACAGAGGCCTGTAAGATCTCCCTTTACGCGGATGATAGTACAGGTTTCTGTTGCACGGACAAATCGATCGAACGGTATTTATTTTGGTCTCGTATGTACGATCGTAGTTCTGGTGCTAAGGTAAATTACAGTAAATCAAACGGTATGTTCATTGGAAAATGGCATAACCGCAGTGATCACCCTTTTGGCATTTCTTGGATTGACAGGGCAAAAATTGTAGGTTTTCATTTCGGCAACAATTTAAGTAACGATGATCACTGGAATAAAAATGTTAATAAACTTACGAATACACTATTACTATGGAAACGTAGAAATTTACCTCTTATTTCTAAGTCCCACGTTATTAATCTTTTAGCTTACAGCAAAATTTGGTATACTGCAACCGTGACTGATCTACCTAAACATTATGAAATTTTAATAAATAGAAATATCTTCACTTTTTTGTGGAATTCAAAATTTGAACCCCTTGCTAGGGCAGTAAGTATCAATCCCCTTTGTGATGGGGGTTTGAATATTATCCATTTGAAATGTAAAATTCAAGCAATGCGCATACAACACATACAAAAACTGCTCGATGATGAATATTCAGCCAAATGGAAAGATTTTGCAAGGTATTGGATAGGTTTACAATTACGATTTTTCAACCCAAATTTAGGCCTTAACGAATTTACCCATACGCTCCATGTACCTGAATGTTATCAAAACTGCATAACCATTTTCAAAACTTTTCATGAAAATAATCCCGATCTCGAGTTTGGTTAAGTTCCTACAAAAATCTTTTACCAACGACAATTACGAAACTATATCCTCCAACCCAAAATAACCAAATTATATGATTTAAATTTTGACAACATATGGAAAAACTTACATAATAAATTTTTAGACCCCATTACTCGAGATGTGTGTTTTAAAACCATACATGATATTTTACCTGTTAACTATAAGATGTTCTTAAAGAAAATTTCTAAATCTTAAGTTATGCAGTTTTTGTGGGGGGATAGAAACGATTGATCATTTATTTTTTGAATGTAAATTAATACTCCATTTACAACATCTGATTATTAAATGGTTGAAAAAACTCTCAAGAAACTCTTTCAATACCTTTTATACTTTCCTTAACTTCGGTCTTATCCCGAATAGGGCCTCGTTCTCGGAACCTGAATTCGAGGACTTGTGCCTTTTATTATGTGATGAATATAAATATGCTATATGGATTAAACGTATACAAGCATATTTTTATAAAGAAGTGGTAACCAGTAACACCTTGTTATCCTTCTTCCTCTCACGTTTAAAATGTAGAATCAGAACTGACTTTTCCAGACTTAATATAGTTCACTTTATAGATAAATGGTGTTTAGCTGGACTATTCTGCTCTCTCTTCAATTTTGAATTAGTAATTGATATCAGTTTAGAATAATGTTACATTACCTTTCGTTTACCTACCTTTTGATAAATCCAGTTATATATAATCCTTAAATCTCTCCGTAGTACATAGTAAACAGCTCTCTTGCCGCCATGTTTTAATCCACGTCTACCGGTCTGCACGTTAAGAATACCTCAAGCTGCACGTGCTAACTTTCCTTTATTGCTCGAGCTTTTACTGCACTTTTACCGTCTAATAGTCCTGTGTCAATATAATTTTGAATATAACTTGTAGTTCATGAATACAATGCCTTTAATATTACAATTAATTAATAATTTCAATAATTATTCTATTCGTGTATAACAATTTTGTGCTCTACTACTATGTACATTTGTGTGTATGGTGAGTGTGCATATACATTTTTGTTCCATGAATACAATGCCTTTAATATTACAATTAATTAATAATTTCAATAATTTTCTATTCGTATACATATGTATAACATTTTTGTACTCTACTACTATGTACATTTGTGTGTTTTCAAATGTCTGTATGGGTATGAGTGTGCATATATATTTTAGGTGAAAATGCGTGTATGAGCGACGGGTATGGGTGCTGATGGGAGAATTAACAATCACTTGTATATTTTAATATGTAAATATTGAATAAAGATTTTATGAAAAATAAAAAAAAATAAAAAATGTACCTTGTTGAGCTAGGAGACTTCATAACTCACCTACGCTAAACAAATTCCGTCTTAAAAGAGTAAAAAGAAAAAAGAAGATGTACAGACGAGTGGAACTAGATCTTTCCAAATACGTGAACCCAGATAGTTATCATAGGACTTTACGAGTGGATGGACGCATGTCTCGGGAGGAGGCGCTCCGGAAGCTGGAAGCTGCGGGTGTGGGGATTGCGGACCTAGAAGGGTTTTATAGAGAAGGGGAGAGCTCCCCATGGCATGCTGTTGTGAGATCACAGGAAAAAGCGAAAACTGTTTCCGGAGAAGGCATCACCTATATTGCGAGCCTTATCATTGATATAAGAGTACATTGGCTGCCCCTCTACGTCAAGGACGATATAATAAAAGATGTACTACAGGAATATGGGGAAATTCTGGAAATTACACGAGACAAGACCATCCTAACCAAAGAGAAAATGATTGAAAATGGCACAAGAATAGTTAAATTGCGTACCACGGAATTTGATAGGAGGAGCATCCCTAACATCGTATCCCTTGGAATGTTTGGGATGCTCATTACCATGAAAGGTCGTCCCCCAATCTGCCTCAGATGCCGCCAGTCAGGCCATCTACGCAAAGATTGCCCGGAAAAAGTGGCCAGAAATCAAGAACATTTTGTCCCCCAAAAACGTACACCAGAACCAGTTAACAAACCAACGGAAGAAGTACCATCAACTTCTACAACACCTGTATCGACAGAAAACATTCATGTTGACAGCCCCACCGTCCCCGCCCCCCCCCCCCCCCCCCCGATGTTTTACAAGTGGCAGAGGAAGAAGCACCTATTCAAACGGAGGTAAAAACGGTAGACCCAGTAGGAAAAGCCAGACCCAAAGAATCATCCGATAAAAGAGTTATTCGACCCAGATTTAGGCACGTGGCAAATGGTTAAATCCAAGAGATCAAAAAAAGCCACTCGGAAGGGGATTCTGATATGGAAACACAAAATTCGTAATTCTGGAATATGTGAAAATGACAACTGGAACGCCCCCGGACAATGAACACAATAAAATGAACCGGATAAAAATACGGACAGTACAATAGACAATGATTAAGCTTAACGGACTAAATATTTCAGGGTTTTTCCTGGTTATAAGGTTTGTCCTTAATTTTCAATATAAATTGACTTTGTTTTCAAATTACCATTTATTTTTCCTTTTTGATTTCATAGTTCATGCAACATTTATAGAATTTCACCGTTCTTTGTTCATCCATTATATTTTAAGCCTTAACTATACACCCTCCCCTATTTTGTTATTAGTTTATAAGTCAGTTTTGGTTATGAATAGCATCTATATATATATTGAACACTACTCATCTCGAGCTCAGACTGACTTGCCTCGTACACCAAAATACGCAGCAGTCAGGTCTTACATGTATGAACGATGTTTAACTTATTCTGGACATGCCTCTCCAATAACAAACAAATGAGTAAAATTAATATCCTTACATTAAATATAAATGGCCTTAGAGCTAACACAGATCAAAAACTATACGAAATTAGAAACTTGGTATCTTCTTATCATATTGACCTTGTCTTTCTACAAGAAACTCATGTAGAAAATAGAACCCTTACTACAAAAATTCAGAATAAATTGAATGTTGTAATGCAATATGGAGTTTTGGCTCGAGTCGTTCATCTGGTGTCGCTATTTTTAATTTTAATCCTAATATAACTGTCTTTAAATATGAAACTGATCATGATGGAAGAATAATCTGCGCTGACTTTCAGTACAATAATATAATATATCGTGCCTTAAATATATATTGCCCTATTCCTGATTCGGAAAAATGCGAATTTTTTAATTCGTTATTCACATTTTTAACTGGTCAACATAATCTCATTTTCGCAGGAGATTTCAACTGTGTCCTTAACTCTAACCTTGATCGGATAGGCAACTTAACAAATTACAGCGATAAGTCCATCCAAGCATTAAGGTCTCTTATATCCAACTTTAAATTAATTGATACCTTTCGTAAATTGAACCCCTTATCAAAAAGTTATACATGGCATAGAAACACACTAGACCCCTCAGTACCACTTTTAGCAAGTAGGCTAGACAGAATATATGTTTCTAAAAACATAGCAGATTTCATCCTTAATTCGACAATTGTAAACTTCACTCAATCTGATCATGATGCAGCAATTTTAAGTATAACTTCCAACTCATTAATATCTTATGATGCTGGTTACTGGAAATGCAACAACTCGCTTTTAAATCACACCAATTTAAAAACACTTATTACGGTTTTAATACAGAGAGAACTGAAACATTATAATCTCACGTTAGAATATTGGGATGAGCTAAAACTCAAATTTAAAGAAGAGATTATTCGATATTCGAAAGAATTCTCAAAAACGAAAAACTTTGAAATTAAATCGTTGAGAAAAAAATACCAATATCTAAGACAACAATATGATTTAACTAATAAAGAAGAACTTTTCTTGCAACTACAAGAACTCCGGATGGCCATCAAAGAATTGCAAAATGAAAGATATATAGGATCAGTAATTAGAAGTAAAGCTAAGATTCTAGACAATAATGAAAAACCGAGCCAATTCTATTTTCAATTAGAAAATAAAAAGGGTTCCCAGATAACCATTACTGAAATTGAATATAATAACGTGACCTATAATTCTAATGCTGATATTTTAAAATGTTTTGAAAAGTTTTATTCAAATTTATTTACATCTGAATCTATTGATGAAGAATTATTTAAAGAATTTTTAACTGGATTTCCTCAGTTAAACGCTGAGGATAATCAATTCCTTATTAGACCTATTACTAAAACAGAAATTTGGAAATCTTTAAGTATGATGAAACCTAATAAATCACCGGAACCTGACGGTCTCACAAAAGAATTTTAAGTCACGTTCTTTGAACTTTTAGGCGACACATTAGTCCGCTTATACAATTTGATCTTTGAATCGAACACTATGTCCGATTCGCAAAAATTATCCTATATTACTTTATTATGTAAGGATCCTCAAAATTCAAACAATATGAAAAATTGGAGACCTATCTCCCTATTAAATTTAGACTACAAAATTTTATCTAAAATTATCACTAATAGACTTGGAAATGTCATGTCCAAAATAATACACATGGATCAAACATGTGGAGTTAAAGGTCGATCTATTTTTGACAATGGTCACCTTATACGAAATATCTGTGACTTTATAGAACAAAAGGAATTATCATGCGCATTTATATCTTTAGATCAAGAAAAGGCATTTGATAGGGTAAATTATAAATTCATGTTAAAAACTTTGGATTCTTTTGGGTTTCATCCAGATTTTATTAAATGGGTTTCAATTTTCTATACTGATATTAGTTCATCAGTTATAGTTAATAATTTTATATCGGCCCCCTTTTTAATCTCAAGAGGAGTTCGTCAGGGTTGCAGTCTTTCCCCCCTTTTATATGGAATAGTGTACGAACCTTTTGCAATCAAAATTCGAAACGACTCAGAAATTATAGGTATTCAGGTGCCATGTGCAACAGAGGCCTGTAAGATCTCCCTTTACGCGGATGATAGTACAGGTTTCTGTTGCACGGACAAATCGATCGAACGGTATTTATTTTGGTCTCGTATGTACGATCGTAGTTCTGGTGCTAAGGTAAATTACAGTAAATCAAACGGTATGTTCATGGGAAAATGGCATAACCGCAGTGATCACCCTTTTGGCATTTCTTGGATTGACAGGGCAAAAATTGTAGGTTTTCATTTCGGCAACAATTTAAGTAACGATGATCACTGGAATAAAAATGTTAATAAACTTACGAATACACTATTACTATGGAAACGTAGAAATTTACCTCTTATTTCTAAGTCCCACGTTATTAATCTTTTAGCTTACAGCAAAATTTGGTATACTGCAACCGTGACTGATCTACCTAAACATTATGAAATTTTAATAAATAGAAATATCTTCACTTTTTTGTGGAATTCAAAATTTGAACCCCTTGCTAGGGCAGTAAGTATCAATCCCCTTTGTGATGGGGGTTTGAATATTATCCATTTGAAATGTAAAATTCAAGCAATGCGCATACAACACATACAAAAACTGCTCGATGATGAATATTCAGCCAAATGGAAAGATTTTGCAAGGTATTGGATAGGTTTACAATTACGATTTTTCAACCCAAATTTAGGCCTTAACGAATTTACCCATACGCTCCATGTACCTGAATGTTATCAAAACTGCATAACCATTTTCAAAACTTTTCATGAAAATAATCCCGATCTCGAGTTTGGTTAAGTTCCTACAAAAATCTTTTACCAACGACAATTACGAAACTATATCCTCCAACCCAAAATAACCAAATTATATGATTTAAATTTTGACAACATATGGAAAAACTTACATAATAAATTTTTAGACCCCATTACTCGAGATGTGTGTTTTAAAACCATACATGATATTTTACCTGTTAACTATAAGATGTTCTTAAAGAAAATTTCTAAATCTTAAGTTATGCAGTTTTTGTGGGGGGATAGAAACGATTGATCATTTATTTTTTGAATGTAAATTAATACTCCATTTACAACATCTGATTATTAAATGGTTGAAAAAACTCTCAAGAAACTCTTTCAATACCTTTTATACTTTCCTTAAATTCGGTCTTATCCCGAATAGGGCCTCGTTCTCGGAACCTGAATTCGAGGACTTGTGCCTTTTATTATGTGATGAATATAAATATGCTATATGGATTAAACGTATACAAGCATATTTTTATAAAGAAGTGGTAACCAGTAACACCTTGTTATCCTTCTTCCTCTCCCGTTTAAAATGTAGAATCAGAACTGACTTTTCCAGACTTAATATAGTTCACTTTATAGATAAATGGTGTTTAGCTGGACTATTCTGCTCTCTCTTCAATTTTGAATTAGTAATTGATATCAGTTTAGAATAATGTTACATTACCTTTCGTTTACCTGCCTTTTGATAAATCCAGTTATATATAATCCTTAAATCTCTCCGTAGTACATAGTAAACAGCTCTCTTGCCGCCATGTTTTAATCCACGTCTACCGGTCTGCACGTTAAGAATACCTCAAGCTGCACGTGCTAACTTTCCTTTATTGCTCGAGCTTTTACTGCACTTTTACCGTCTAATAGTCCTGTGTCAATATAATTTTGAATATAACTTGTAGTTCATGAATACAATGCCTTTAATATTACAATTAATTAATAATTTCAATAATTATTCTATTCGTGTATAACAATTTTGTGCTCTACTACTTATGTACATTTGTGTGTATGGTGAGTGTGCATATACATTTTTGTTCCATGAATACAATGCCTTTAATATTACAATTAATTAATAATTTCAATAATTTTCTATTCGTATACATATGTATAACATTTTTGTACTCTACTACTATGTACATTTGTGTGTTTTTAAATGTCTGTATGGGTATGAGTGTGCATATATATTTTAGGTGAAAATGCGTGTATGAGCGACGGGTATGGGTGCTGATGGGAGAATTAACAATCACTTGTATATTTTAATATGTAAATATTGAATAAAGATTTTATGAAAAATAAAAAAAAATAAAAAATGTACCTTGTTGAGCTAGGAGACTTCATAACTCACCTACGCTAAACAAATTCCGTCTTAAAAGAGTAAAAAGAAAAAAGAAGATGTACAGACGAGTGGAACTAGATCTTTCCAAATACGTGAACCCAGATAGTTATCATAGGACTTTACGAGTGGATGGACGCATGTCTCGGGAGGAGGCGCTCCGGAAGCTGGAAGCTGCGGGTGTGGGGATTGCGGACCTAGAAGGGTTTTATAGAGAAGGGGAGAGCTCCCCATGGCATGCTGTTGTGAGATCACAGGAAAAAGCGAAAACTGTTTCCGGAGAAGGCATCACCTATATTGCGAGCCTTATCATTGATATAAGAGTACATTGGCTGCCCCTCTACGTCAAGGACGATATAATAAAAGATGTACTACAGGAATATGGGGAAATTCTGGAAATTACACGAGACAAGACCATCCTAACCAAAGAGAAAATGATTGAAAATGGCACAAGAATAGTTAAATTGCGTACCACGGAATTTGATAGGAGGAGCATCCCTAACATCGTATCCCTTGGAATGTTTGGGATGCTCATTACCATGAAAGGTCGTCCCCCAATCTGCCTCAGATGCCGCCAGTCAGGCCATCTACGCAAAGATTGCCCGGAAAAAGTGGCCAGAAATCAAGAACATTTTGTCCCCCAAAAACGTACACCAGAACCAGTTAACAAACCAACGGAAGAAGTACCATCAACTTCTACAACACCTGTATCGACAGAAAACATTCATGTTGACAGCCCCACCGTCCCCGCCCCCCCCCCCCCCCGATGTTTTACAAGTGGCAGAGGAAGAAGCACCTATTCAAACGGAGGTAAAAACGGTAGACCCAGTAGGAAAAGCCAGACCCAAAGAATCATCCGATAAAAGAGTTATTCGACCCAGATTTAGGCACGTGGCAAATGGTTAAATCCAAGAGATCAAAAAAAGCCACTCGGAAGGGGATTCTGATATGGAAACACAAAATTCGTAATTCTGGAATATGTGAAAATGACAACTGGAACGCCCCCGGACAATGAACACAATAAAATGAACCGGATAAAAATACGGACAGTACAATAGACAATGATTAAGCTTAACGGACTAAATATTTCAGGGTTTTTCCTGGTTATAAGGTTTGTCCTTAATTTTCAATATAAATTGACTTTGTTTTCAAATTACCATTTATTTTTCCTTTTTGATTTCATAGTTCATGCAACATTTATAGAATTTCACCGTTCTTTGTTCATCCATTATATTTTAAGCCTTAACTATACACCCTCCCCTATTTTGTTATTAGTTTATAAGTCAGTTTTGGTTATGAATAGCATCTATATATATATTGAACACTACTCATCTCGAGCTCAGACTGACTTGCCTCGTACACCAAAATACGCAGCAGTCAGGTCTTACATGTATGAACGATGTTTAACTTATTCTGGACATGCCTCTCCAATAACAAACAAATGAGTAAAATTAATATCCTTACATTAAATATAAATGGCCTTAGAGCTAACACAGATCAAAAACTATACGAAATTAGAAACTTGGTATCTTCTTATCATATTGACCTTGTCTTTCTACAAGAAACTCATGTAGAAAATAGAACCCTTACTACAAAAATTCAGAATAAATTGAATGTTGTAATGCAATATGGAGTTTTGGCTCGAGTCGTTCATCTGGTGTCGCTATTTTTAATTTTAATCCTAATATAACTGTCTTTAAATATGAAACTGATCATGATGGAAGAATAATCTGCGCTGACTTTCAGTACAATAATATAATATATCGTGCCTTAAATATATATTGCCCTATTCCTGATTCGGAAAAATGCGAATTTTTTAATTCGTTATTCACATTTTTAACTGGTCAACATAATCTCATTTTCGCAGGAGATTTCAACTGTGTCCTTAACTCTAACCTTGATCGGATAGGCAACTTAACAAATTACAGCGATAAGTCCATCCAAGCATTAAGGTCTCTTATATCCAACTTTAAATTAATTGATACCTTTCGTAAATTGAACCCCTTATCAAAAAGTTATACATGGCATAGAAACACACTAGACCCCTCAGTACCACTTTTAGCAAGTAGGCTAGACAGAATATATGTTTCTAAAAACATAGCAGATTTCATCCTTAATTCGACAATTGTAAACTTCACTCAATCTGATCATGATGCAGCAATTTTAAGTATAACTTCCAACTCATTAATATCTTATGATGCTGGTTACTGGAAATGCAACAACTCGCTTTTAAATCACACCAATTTAAAAACACTTATTACGGTTTTAATACAGAGAGAACTGAAACATTATAATCTCACGTTAGAATATTGGGATGAGCTAAAACTCAAATTTAAAGAAGAGATTATTCGATATTCGAAAGAATTCTCAAAAACGAAAAACTTTGAAATTAAATCGTTGAGAAAAAAATACCAATATCTAAGACAACAATATGATTTAACTAATAAAGAAGAACTTTTCTTGCAACTACAAGAACTCCGGATGGCCATCAAAGAATTGCAAAATGAAAGATATATAGGATCAGTAATTAGAAGTAAAGCTAAGATTCTAGACAATAATGAAAAACCGAGCCAATTCTATTTTCAATTAGAAAATAAAAAGGGTTCCCAGATAACCATTACTGAAATTGAATATAATAACGTGACCTATAATTCTAATGCTGATATTTTAAAATGTTTTGAAAAGTTTTATTCAAATTTATTTACATCTGAATCTATTGATGAAGAATTATTTAAAGAATTTTTAACTGGATTTCCTCAGTTAAACGCTGAGGATAATCAATTCCTTATTAGACCTATTACTAAAACAGAAATTTGGAAATCTTTAAGTATGATGAAACCTAATAAATCACCGGAACCTGACGGTCTCACAAAAGAATTTTAAGTCACGTTCTTTGAACTTTTAGGCGACACATTAGTCCGCTTATACAATTTGATCTTTGAATCGAACACTATGTCCGATTCGCAAAAATTATCCTATATTACTTTATTATGTAAGGATCCTCAAAATTCAAACAATATGAAAAATTGGAGACCTATCTCCCTATTAAATTTAGACTACAAAATTTTATCTAAAATTATCACTAATAGACTTGGAAATGTCATGTCCAAAATAATACACATGGATCAAACATGTGGAGTTAAAGGTCGATCTATTTTTGACAATGGTCACCTTATACGAAATATCTGTGACTTTATAGAACAAAAGGAATTATCATGCGCATTTATATCTTTAGATCAAGAAAAGGCATTTGATAGGGTAAATTATAAATTCATGTTAAAAACTTTGGATTCTTTTGGGTTTCATCCAGATTTTATTAAATGGGTTTCAATTTTCTATACTGATATTAGTTCATCAGTTATAGTTAATAATTTTATATCGGCCCCCTTTTTAATCTCAAGAGGAGTTCGTCAGGGTTGCAGTCTTTCCCCCCTTTTATATGGAATAGTGTACGAACCTTTTGCAATCAAAATTCGAAACGACTCAGAAATTATAGGTATTCAGGTGCCATGTGCAACAGAGGCCTGTAAGATCTCCCTTTACGCGGATGATAGTACAGGTTTCTGTTGCACGGACAAATCGATCGAACGGTATTTATTTTGGTCTCGTATGTACGATCGTAGTTCTGGTGCTAAGGTAAATTACAGTAAATCAAACGGTATGTTCATGGGAAAATGGCATAACCGCAGTGATCACCCTTTTGGCATTTCTTGGATTGACAGGGCAAAAATTGTAGGTTTTCATTTCGGCAACAATTTAAGTAACGATGATCACTGGAATAAAAATGTTAATAAACTTACGAATACACTATTACTATGGAAACGTAGAAATTTACCTCTTATTTCTAAGTCCCACGTTATTAATCTTTTAGCTTACAGCAAAATTTGGTATACTGCAACCGTGACTGATCTACCTAAACATTATGAAATTTTAATAAATAGAAATATCTTCACTTTTTTGTGGAATTCAAAATTTGAACCCCTTGCTAGGGCAGTAAGTATCAATCCCCTTTGTGATGGGGGTTTGAATATTATCCATTTGAAATGTAAAATTCAAGCAATGCGCATACAACACATACAAAAACTGCTCGATGATGAATATTCAGCCAAATGGAAAGATTTTGCAAGGTATTGGATAGGTTTACAATTACGATTTTTCAACCCAAATTTAGGCCTTAACGAATTTACCCATACGCTCCATGTACCTGAATGTTATCAAAACTGCATAACCATTTTCAAAACTTTTCATGAAAATAATCCCGATCTCGAGTTTGGTTAAGTTCCTACAAAAATCTTTTACCAACGACAATTACGAAACTATATCCTCCAACCCAAAATAACCAAATTATATGATTTAAATTTTGACAACATATGGAAAAACTTACATAATAAATTTTTAGACCCCATTACTCGAGATGTGTGTTTTAAAACCATACATGATATTTTACCTGTTAACTATAAGATGTTCTTAAAGAAAATTTCTAAATCTTAAGTTATGCAGTTTTTGTGGGGGGATAGAAACGATTGATCATTTATTTTTTGAATGTAAATTAATACTCCATTTACAACATCTGATTATTAAATGGTTGAAAAAACTCTCAAGAAACTCTTTCAATACCTTTTATACTTTCCTTAAATTCGGTCTTATCCCGAATAGGGCCTCGTTCTCGGAACCTGAATTCGAGGACTTGTGCCTTTTATTATGTGATGAATATAAATATGCTATATGGATTAAACGTATACAAGCATATTTTTATAAAGAAGTGGTAACCAGTAACACCTTGTTATCCTTCTTCCTCTCCCGTTTAAAATGTAGAATCAGAACTGACTTTTCCAGACTTAATATAGTTCACTTTATAGATAAATGGTGTTTAGCTGGACTATTCTGCTCTCTCTTCAATTTTGAATTAGTAATTGATATCAGTTTAGAATAATGTTACATTACCTTTCGTTTACCTGCCTTTTGATAAATCCAGTTATATATAATCCTTAAATCTCTCCGTAGTACATAGTAAACAGCTCTCTTGCCGCCATGTTTTAATCCACGTCTACCGGTCTGCACGTTAAGAATACCTCAAGCTGCACGTGCTAACTTTCCTTTATTGCTCGAGCTTTTACTGCACTTTTACCGTCTAATAGTCCTGTGTCAATATAATTTTGAATATAACTTGTAGTTCATGAATACAATGCCTTTAATATTACAATTAATTAATAATTTCAATAATTATTCTATTCGTGTATAACAATTTTGTGCTCTACTACTATGTACATTTGTGTGTATGGTGAGTGTGCATATACATTTTTGTTCCATGAATACAATGCCTTTAATATTACAATTAATTAATAATTTCAATAATTTTCTATTCGTATACATATGTATAACATTTTTGTACTCTACTACTATGTACATTTGTGTGTTTTTAAATGTCTGTATGGGTATGAGTGTGCATATTATATTTTAGGTGAAAATGCGTGTATGAGCGACGGGTATGGGTGCTGATGGGAGAATTAACAATCACTTGTATATTTTAATATGTAAATATTGAATAAAGATTTTATGAAAATAAAAAAAAATAAAAAATGTACTTGTTGAGCTAGGAGACTTCATAACTCACCTACGCTAAACAAATTCCGTCTTAAAGAGTAAAAAGAAAAAAGAAGACCCGAGAGGAAACACAAAAATCACCATCGAAGGACCATGTTGAACTGTACCAGAAAGAACAGACCCAGGAAAATACAATGAGACAAGAAAAAGAGAAAGAGAACGAACAAACTACAAAGGTTATCGAAGAGAAAACCCAGGAAATAAGCACAGTAAAGTCAAACACAAAAAGAAGACCAAACAACAACAGCAATAGTAATAACACTATTACTAAACCAACCGCACAACAAACATCACAACAACGAAACGAATTAACAAAACAATAAATGCAAACACAATATGACATAACCTAATAATATAATAATATTATTATTATTATTAATAATAGGTAAAACAACCAAATAATAAGTAGAAATGGATGACAGAAATACACTAAAACTTGCATCCATTAACATACGTGGAATAGATAAAGAAAAAGCAACCACACTTATTAATTAACAAAACAACACGATATTGTAGCATTACAAGGGATACATAACATTCATCAAAATAGTGTCAACCATATAGAGGATAAATTAGATGCTATATTTATATATCAAAAAGACACCCTACACATAAGTTCTGGTGTAGGATTAATAATCATAAAGAAAATGATACAAAATAATTGGAAACTATTCACAATCCCAAAGGAACTACAAGGAAGATTATTACATATAAAAGCATGTAAAACACACATTATCAACGTATACGTACCTACGCGACGTAAATCACGCTTAATTTTTTTAAACATTTATCTGATTATATACAAAATTATTACCAAGAAGATTTTATTATATTAGGGAATTTCAATACGTGTATACACAATATAGACAGACTCACACTTACAGCATACCAAGATAGACAAACAATAATAAAACTACAAGAAATAATTGAAAATTATAAACTAATAGACACTTTCAGACATTTACATCCCAATGAAAAAATATACGCATATGAAACAACACAATCTGCGTCTAGAATAGACCATATATACACCACAGAACAAAATATAAACAATGTTTTACAAAGTGAAATACTTCAGGAAAAAATAGGGGACCACAAAACAGTTACAATTAAATATAAAATGTATGAAGCTATAAAATGGGGTAAAACCTACTGGAAGCTAAATAATACAATACTACAACTTCCAGAGTTCTATTCTGAAATTGAAAACTTATTTAATAATATCAACAATGAAAATATACTCCCATTGTGGGATAACATTAAACAAAACATAAAAACTAAATGCCAAAAATACTCTAGACTACAAAGTGAGAGTCAGAGATTAATAGAATCAGAATGTATAAGAATTCTGAATAATCCAAATAAAAGCGATGAACAAAGAATTCAAACAAATAAAGTTCTTGATAATGTAAATGAATACAAGTTGAATGGAGGTAAAATAAAATCGGGCTTATTTAAAGATATGTATAATACTGGAAAAAACATATACAAAAAGGAAGAAATAAGACGAGGAGCTGAAAAATCTATTACAAAACTTAAAAATAATGGCGTAATACTTCAATCCAAAAATGACTGAATGGAACAGGTAAAAAAATACTATCAAGAATTATACAAAACAAAAAATATAACAGAAAATAAAATTGATGAATATTTAAACAAAATTAAACTACCAAATATAGATCAACAAGAAGCGAACATATGCGAGATAAATATTACAAAAGAAGAAGTAGAAAATGCTATAAATAAATTATCGCTAAATAAATCACCAGGCATTGACGGAATAACAGCTGAATTTTACAAAAAATTCAAAATAAAAATGATCCCAATTTTAACAAAACTTTATAATGAGATTTTTTTATAATAAAAATATGAGTGAGACCATGAAAATGGGAATGATCACCCTAATATATAAAAATAAGGGTGATCATATGGACCTAAATAAAACTGGTGTCCCATATCATTACTCAACATTGATTATAAAATACTTAGTACCATTTTGGCAAATAGAATAAAAACAACCTTAAATGAAATTATAATGCATAACAAATTTTGGACAATATATAATCAATAAAAACGACAATAGAATATATGGAAACAAATGATAGAAATTGCGCTCTCATTCTCTTCGATCAAGAAAAAGCATTTGAAAAAAATAATTAAATTATATATTAAAAACGCTTAAATGTTTTGGTTTCGGACCAAAATTTATATCATGCATTGAAGCGTTATATCATGAAATACAATCAACAAGACAAATAAATGGAGCCCGGACAGATCCGTTCTACGTAACGAGATCGGTCCGACAAGGCTGCCCTTTATCTATGTTGTTATATGTTGTGGGTATAGAACCCATCAACAGATCTATACAAGATTACAATAACATTGAAGGAATATATATTCCGAATATTAAAAACATTACGAAGACCTTTTTGCATGCGGATGATATCAGCAATACCATAACCACGAACGACTCGTATAAACATTTACTTAAACAATTTAAAAACTTCAGTGAAGCCTCTGGTTCAGAAATAAATGAGAACAAAACGGAAATTCTACTTATAGGAAACTGGAAAAATTCATGCCAATCATGTAGTAACCTTCCAATGGAGAAAATAAAACAATATGTAAAAGTGTTAGGAGTGTACCTAGGGAAAAACAGTAAACCCCTAAACACAGCTCAAATTATAAATAAAATCGAAAAACACAAAACGGTATGGAATATACGAAACTTTATATTTATGGAAAACATTCAAATAACACAGACATACCTGTTTGATTCAATATGGCACGAATTTAATATTATAGACTTCGACTTATAGTATATAAAGAAAATTGTAAAAGCTATTTATGAATTTTTATGGGAAAACAAAAATATGCCGGATATCGCGTTTTACGCTACAAAAAGATAAAGAAAAAGGTGGTATGAACTTACCCAATTTAAAACTTAAACGAACGGCAACGTATTTGGACCGAATAAACAAACTTGATGATACACCCTCACACCCGTGGAAGGGAATATACATATACTGGTTTGGATTCATGCTGTCACATAAACCTGAAATCTATCATAATAACAACCTAAAGAAATTAATACAACCACCGAAAATTGCGTATCGACAAACTATAGCCCTTAAAGAAAATAAAATTAACAACAAACTATGGGCAGAGAAAAATGTCAAAGATATATATATATATATATATATATATATATATATATATATATATATATATATATATATATATATATATACTGATCTGAAAATGAATAAACTACCAAAAATCAAAATAGAAGAAAGAAAACCAGAACTAGACTGGAAACAAATATGGATACATTGGAATAAACTGAAATATCCTAAAGAAATAACAAGAATATATGAATATATACATGATGCATGGTGGACCGGGGAACTTGCGTATTAAAGGAAAGTAATTCGTATAATACCCAAATGCCCCCTGTGCCATAAATTCAGCGATGACAAAATTCATTTAATACTACAATGTGAAAAAACTACGGATCAACGTACAATAATAATTACAAAGATAAAAACTGAAATGAAATTCTATCACTATGATATACACTTATACACAAATAAAAGTAAAAACAATAATTTATATAAAGAAGTAATCGCATACATATTGTATGTATATGAAAAAAGAAGACTAGCGATATGGATACCAGAAAAATAACGGCTATTTTAGAGGCAATATTGAATATCGCTGTTTTAGAGGCATTTTTTTTTCTTTTATTTAAAGCTAAAATTAAAAAGGTATAATAGTGAAGAGTAACTATATACAATCTTATCCAGAAACCATAAAAATAAGATCAGATACTGTATATACATATGTGACCCTGTATTTGAGCCATAGAAACACACCAAACTATATACATTATATATAACTGCGGCAAAAGCGCGCCAAAATTAGAAATTTTAATAACAAGGTAAAACCATACACGTTTCCAAAAACTAAGCTGACCCAGTTTTTCATTTTTAATTTTTCACATTGTACTTAACTGCGACTCTCTATTTTAATAAATACGAATTTTATGAGCAAAAAGAATAACTGCATCTTTAGAGAGACAGAAGTTTCTCTAAACATATTCGTACTAAAAAAAAATGTGGAAATTAGATAAATGTTTCACTACAACAAAAATTCAAAAATAAATCAATACACTATAAATACTAAATAAGATGCGGGTCTCTCAAAAAGTCGTGAAACCTGCGGGATTGCGCCCAAAGGATAACCATATGAGGGATTCTCACTTAGAGAAAAAATATTTATCTGGAAATGGGGCTCTCACAGCAGTGAGAACCTCATGGCCAGGGAAGACTTTAGAATAATTTTAAAAAAAAAATACTTGGCTATCTAATAACTACTCTATTTCTTACAGATAACAAGACCCCACCGATCTAATGCGCTATGACTTTAATCTTGGTTGAGATTGAGATTTGTTTGCCACTATTTGTCATCAGCCTTGTTTTCTCGGCACTTATCTCCATGTCAAATCTGGAAGATGTTTCATCCAGGTTATTCACTAATGTGGCAACCTCGTCATTACTGCCTGCCTGCCAGACCATCAATGTCGTCTGCAAAGCGGAGGTTGGTGATGTTATGCCCTTCAATGCTGACTGTCCCAAAGTGGTTTTCCAGCGCTTTGCTCATGATGCGCTCTAAGTAGATGTTGAAAAGCGTGGGTGACAGGAGACAGCCTTGCCGTACTCCAACTGTTGTCTTGAACCAGTCCCTTACCGCACCTTGAGCAGTTACTGCACTGGCGTACAGCTGCTTGATGGTGTTGGTCAACTTTTGACCCATGTTGTACTTCTTCAATGTGGCCCACAATGCCTCATGCCACACTCTGTCAAAAGCCTTTTTGAAATATATGAACACATGATAGATGTATTGTTGATGTTGCGAGTACTTTTCACACAAAACCTTGAGATTGAATATTTGTTCTGTTGTGCTTCTTCCACTCCGGAACCCTGCCTGTTCTTCAGCAATTATTTCGTCTGCTTGTGGGTTCAGTCTGTTCAAGATGATCTTCAGCATCACCTTGCTAGCATGGCTGATCAAATTGATAGTTCTCTAATTTTGGCACAGCTGGAGAGTGCCTTTTTGGGGGAGTGTTATTATCAGTGACTGGGTCCACTGTGTTGGCCATTTGACTGTCTGCCAGATCTTGTTGCAGATTTTTCTTAGTAGCTCTATCACTGATTCCCCACCATTCTTGATAAGTTCAGCTATGATGTTGTCTATTCTAGCTGCCTTCCCCTTCTTCGGTGCTCTTATTGCTTACTCCACCTCTTCCTTGAGAATGAGGAAATCATCATCATTTGTGGAGTTTGGAACTTAAATCACCTCTTTGTCTCCTGTGGACGGATGGTTGTAAACTTCTTTACAATGCACAGTCCATCTTTCTGCAATGTCACTTGCTTCTGTGAGGCATTTTCCATCTTCGTCTTGAATGGTACTGACTTTTGGTTGATAATGTCTGGTGAGGTCTTTCACAATTTGCAATGCCTTTTGTAAACTTAGAAACTCGAAATACAGACTAAAGGAAAATGGACAATGAGTACAACTAAAAGGGGACATACAAATATAACCTCCCACATGCAGAAAACCCGCTACACATTACAGAAAAATACAAATGAACGGCAAAAAGAATTATACAGATAATAAAGTCACTAAAATCATTTAGATATATGATAAAAGTGGAATATAAATGTGTGTTTTTTTTCTTCATGTTTAACTTACATTACAATCTAAATTTTTTTTAAAAATTATTGAAGACAATATTGGGTACGGGACTCTCATCTGGCGGTCTAAAATTGCTGTGAGGGAGCCCTTTACACAACACTGTTTTGGGATATACTTAAAGGCAACCAATCAACTATACTACTATACTTTTAATAATCAAAGGCTCGCCGATCCATAGTCTGGTTCCTTGCTTAGTATGCTCCTTGCGTTTGCACTCCGCTATCCTAATATACAAAAGCAAGGAGCATAGTAAACAGGGAACCAGACTAGCCTATCCAATGCGCAAAGGAGCATATACTGTGGATCGGAACAGATAACAAGGTGCTAAGGCCCTTACAAAAACAAAACTTAAAGACATACACCCACAATACACCTACAATACCCCCACTCAGAAAATATTTTATTAAGAAAAAATTTAATAATTTACGCGATATGCAAATATCAGAAAATATTTTATTAAGAAAAAATGTAATAATATACGCGATATGCCAATGGATATGTCAGAAAGTTTGCCACTTAGTTTGGCTAAGATCAAAGTGTACTTATCGCAAAAAAAGCAATTTCAGTAAGAGTTAAAGTTAAATTTATAGTTTGTTCAAGATTTCATTATTCACAATGTTCCGCAAGTACGAACTTAACTTGTCAAAATATGTCGATGGTGACCTATACGAGAGAACCATCAGTGTAGAAGGTAAATTTTCACGTGAAGAAGTGCTCAGAAGATTAAATGTTGCCGGCATACAAGTGAAGGACATTGAAGGTATGTACAGAGAGGGAGACAATTCCCCATGGAATGCAGTGTTACATACAAAAGAAATGGCAGAAGGTGTAAATGTTGACGGGATAAAGTATCTCGCAAGGATGATTGTAGACTTGCGAGAGCACTGGCTTCCTTTATATATCAATGACGATATAATTAAGAGGTACTTAGTCCTTTCGGAAAAGTGCTAGATATTACAAGAGACAAAACCATACTAGACAAGGATACTTTGACCTTGAACGGAACCAGACTTGTTAAGATGAGGACCACGGAATTCGACTCCAGGCATATTCCCCACATTGTATCTCTGGGGGCAATGTGGGATGTTGATTACCATGAAGGGACGCCCACCTATCAGTTTGAAGTGTCGCCAGGAGGGCGATTTAAGGAAAGACTGCCCCGAAAAATCGGCCACTTATGCTGCGGTAGCAAATACAAGAAGAGCACCACAACCTAAACCAGTAAACCCGGTTCCACAAGTTTCGCCGCAATCTGAAGTAAACCAAATACCAACAGAAGAACAACCTTCAACCCCAGAAATAATTCAAACGGTGTCAACAATAACTACAGTTGAAAGCAGTATACCGCAATTAACCAGGGAGGAAATTGAAATCATCACAAGTGGGGAGACAGAAAACCAGATGAAAAGAACAAATGAGGAAAATGAGGGAAAAGAAACACGGGCAGAATTGTTCGATATAGATACCCTATCCTGGCAAGTTGTTAGGAAGAACAAGAGAGTAATGTCTGCTACCAAGGAGGAAGATGATATGGACACTTCTGTGGCCAAGGTTTGATATAACCTCATTCTTTCTCACAATAAAACAAGATATGGAACGCCCACGGACTATGGAGGAGAAATACGAAACACAATTGACAACAAGGACCGAAATATGGACTATGAATGTGAATAATGGACAATTTAAATCAGGAATTTACCTGTTTACCTTTTTCTGTAATAACGCTACATTTTTCCTTCTTTCTATCTTACCCTTTTTGTATTTGTTAGTTATTTTATATGCGATTCATTTATGTATTGCTCATTATTGTTTGGTTCATAATCGTTTTTGTCTTATTACGTATTCCTATTTCCTTCTTTCTATCCTAATCCTTTTGTATTTTTCATTGATAATTCATATAATTCATTTATGTATTTCTAACCACTGTGTTGGTTATAATCGGTTGTTTCCTATTTCCTTTATTGTTCATTTCATTCAATTATGTATCGCTCACTATTGTTTGATGCATAATCGTTTTTGTCTTGGCATGTATTCCTTTTTCCTTCTTTCTATTCTACCCCTTTTGTATTTTTCTTTCATTGTTCATATAATTCATTTACGTATCGCTTATCACTGTTTTCGTTATAATCATGTTTTTCTTATTACGTATTCCCCTTTCCTTCTTTCTATCTTACTCTCTACGTTTTCGTTACTTTGTATTCATTTATTTATTGATACTCACCACGATTATCGTTATAATCGTGTTTTTTTCTTATTACCTATTTTCTTTTCTTTCTTTCTATTACACTCTGTATGATTTCCTTGTATTTTGTACTTATAATTCATTTATTTATTGCTGCACACCACGTTTGTGGTAAAAATCGCTCACTATATATTGCATTATTTAATAAGTCAGTTCTGATTCTAAGGGTTTCGTACATCAACAGGTTAGGACAGCTCATTCCGTCCCTCTTGAGTGCATAGTCCGAGTTTCCTCTGACCCTTGCCACCCCAATTTTGATATTTGGTTTTTTATGTTGGGGTGTAGGGTCAGAGCGCATCCCCTATCAAAAAGTTGGAATTCGCCGACACCAGCTGGTGTCGCATGGGGTACT
The DNA here is from genome assembly GCA_030141615.1 of Unio pictorum. Lineage (NCBI taxonomy): Eukaryota > Metazoa > Mollusca > Bivalvia > Unionida > Unionidae > Unio > Unio pictorum. The sequence goes on along the minus strand of JARLTB010000396.1, from coordinate 583,628 downwards.
CGCCTACTAACAGGCCTAGCAAACTTGAATGACCTTATATCGAGCCATAATTACATTAAATCGATAGGGAAATAATTTATCTTCTCAGAAATTACAAGTATAACACTGATTGTGTCTTTAATCCGTTCTCGGACGAGACGAAATTACAGTGTTGATGAATTTTTGACCTCGTTCGCACCATTTGCATTGCTAGTCACATGACTAGCCAAATCTCGCGGCCGATACGCATACTACGTCATAGGTCAAATAGTCACGTGATAACAACAAAACCGCGTTGTCGTGTAGCTTCAGCGTGATCAATCTGCCTCTTTCCAGGACGACGCGACAAAGAAACGTTTCCGGTTGGTGTCATCTCAATTAATATGTTAAAAACCATGTGTTCTTTCATGTTATTCTAGACATTGCGTGACTTTCATTCACTATTTTCGATTTGTTTTGGTCTTCTTTCCTCAATACTGGAGTAGAACTTCACCTCACATACGTCACTATCTGAAAAGTACATATTAACTGGTTAGCGCCCCCTAAGTAACACCCTTGTTTTCCAAAAATATGTTTAAATTGAAGTGCATGTTTTACTTGTCCATCCATGTGTGTTGTGTTTAAATTTTTTGTTGTTTTCCCATTTATACGTTTTTAAAAATGTTCTTCTCAAGGCTATTATTTACTTTGTTTATCATGATTTTTGGTTTTGTACCCAAAAAAGACATTCCGATTGTACTCCCTATCCTCTATATGTGCGGGTATTACCCTCACTTTAAGGTTTCGGTGAGTTGTGGTTTCCTTCTCGGCCTGTATTTTTAACAAAGGATTGTACACTTCACTCATAGGATTATTTTAATCCCTTGTGAGATTTCTTTTCCTTTTGTCCCTGGTGTTTGAGTTTTCCGCGGAGTGACTTTGCCAAAGTAAGTTTTGGTTCATTGTGCATATGCTATAGGGTGTGTGTGTGTGTGTGTGTGTGTGTGTTGCTTTGTGTTTTTGTATTGCACAGCTTATATCATATTATTTTAGTTGTTTCTGTTTTGTTCGAATGTGGTTTTGGAAAAAAGTTCTAAAATGTATTGTCTATTTTTTATAACTAGATGTGTTTTTTTTGTTATGCGTGCTTGTATATGTTTTTACTTGTTTGTTAATTTTTGTTTTTGTGTTTTTATTTGTTTTTTTACAAAAATTATTATATTGTTTTTAATTTAAAAAATTCTGAGTGGGGTTATTGTAGGTGTATTGTGGGTGTATGTCTTTAAGTTTTGTTTTTGTAAGTGCCTTAGCCCCTTGTTATCTGTTCCGATCCACTGTCTATGCTCCTTTGCGCATTGGATCGGCTAGTCTGGTTCTATGTTTAGTATGCTCCTTGCGTTTGTATATTAGTATAGCGGAGTGCAAACGCACGGAGCATACTAAGCAAGGAACCAGACTATGGATCGGCGGGCCTTTGATTATTTAAAGTATAGTAGTATAGTTGTTTGGATGAATTTAAGTATATCCCAAAACAGTGTTGTGTAAAGGGCTCTCTCGCAGCAATTTTAGACCGCCAGATGAGTCCCGTAAACCATCTTGTCTTCAATAATTAAAAAAAAATAGATTGTAATGTAAGTTAAACATTAGGAAAAAACAAAGCACATTTATATTCCACTTTTATCATATATCTAAATGGTTTTAGTGACTTTATTATCTGTATAATTCTTTTTGCCGCTCTTTTGTATTTTTCTGTAATGTGTAGCGGGTATTCTGCATGTGGGACGTTATATTTGTATGTCCCTTTTTAGTTGTACTCATTGTCCATTTTCCTTTAGTCTGTATTTCGAGTTTCTAAGTTAACAAAAGGCATTGCAAATTGTGAAAGACCTCACCAGACATTATCAACCAAAAGTCAGTACCATTCAAGACAAAGATGGAAAATGCCTCACAGAAGCAGGTGACATTGCAGAAAGATGGACTGTGTATCGTAAAGAACTTAACAACCATCCGTCCACAGGAGACCCAGAGGTGCTTTAAGTTCCAAACTCCACAATTGATGATGATTTCCTCATTCTCAAGGAAGAGGTGGAGTAAGCAATAAGAGCCTTGAAGAATGGGAAGGCAGCTGGAATAGACAACATCACAGCTGAACTTATCAAGAATGGTGGGGAATCAGTGATAGAGCTACTAAGAAATATCTGCAACAAGATCTGGCAGACAGGCGAATGTCCAACATAGTGAATTCAGTCACTGATTATAACACTCCCCCAAAAGGCACTCTCCAGCTGTGCCAAAATTACAGAACTATCAGTTTGATCAGCCATGCTAGTAAGGTGATGCTGAAGATCATCTTAAACAGACTGAACCCACAAGCAGACGAAATAATTGCTGAAGAACAGGGTTCTGTGTGAAAAGTACTCGCAACATCAACAATACATCTATGATGTGTTCATATATTTCAAAAAGGCTTTTGACAGAGTGTGGCATAAGGCATTGTGGGCCACATTGAAGAAGTACAACATGGGTCAAAAGTTGACCAACACCATCAAGCAGCTGTACGCCAGTGCAGTAACTGCTCAAGGTGCGGTAGGGGACTGGTTCAAGAGAGTACGGCAAGGCTGTCTCCTGTCACCCACGCTTTTCAACATCTACTTAGAGCGCATCATGAGCGAAGCGCTGGAAAACCACTTTGGGACAGTCAGCATTGAAGGTCATAACATCACCACCCTCCGCTTTGCAGACGACATTGATGGTCTGGCAGGCAGGCAGTAATGACGAGGTTGCCACATTAGTAAATAACCAGGATGATTACATGGAGATAAGTGCCAAGAAAACAAAGCTGATGACAAATAGTGGCAAACAAATCTCAACCAAGATTAAAGTCAGAGGACAGGAACTGGAAACACTGGGCCAATTCAAATATCTTGGTTCCAGACTCAAGAAAGAGGGATAAAGAGCAGAATGTTGTCACGAGCAACACAAACAACGGCAGCAATGTCAAAGCTAAGACCCTTCTGGAGAGACAAGAATATCTGACTGAATACTAAAATCATCCTATTGAGAGCACTAGTCATCTCAATCTTTCCGTATTCATGTGAGGCCTGGACCCTGACAGCAGAATTACAACGAAGAATACAGGCACTTGAAATGAGATGCTACATAACAATCCTTGGCATCTCTTACATGGACCACATACAAAATCAAGAAGTGGACAACACCATTAGGCACATGTAGGTCATTATTTAGACCTCCACACCACTGTCAAAAAGAAAAAGCTGAAATGGTATGGCCATGTCACTAGAGCCAACAGTCTATCCACAACAGTACTGCAGGGTAGTGTCCAAGGTGGTAGAAGGAGAGGTAGACAGAGAAACAAAGTGGAGTGACAACATCACAGAATGGACCAGGAAAAGTTTTGCGAAGAAACAGGCATTGGTACATGATCGAGATAAGTGGTGGATACTGGTCAGATGTTCAGCAGCACAGTGCCTCAAAGACCACATTAGGTCAAGAGATTGAAGACGATGATGATGAAGTTACTGTTATTTGGTTGTAATGGTTATGGTATTTGTTTGATCAGAAACATTGGTTGGCTTGTCATTCATTTCCCTCTCCTAAGTAGAAGGATGAATGGCTCGGTCAGGTTTTTGTTTCACATTTAGGTCGTGTTTCCGTTGTTCGCTTCTTTTGTCGGTGACGTCGAACGACTTCTTATTTACGTTGTTCATTTCACACATAGTAGCGCGTGTCAGACGGTGTCATTTCTGTGTCGTTGCCTTTGACGTCGGTCATGTTTTGATGTATAGTAGAGTATTGTTCCCACTCTAGTGTCTGGGTATTTGTCTATTTGTATGATCACAGGAGTTTGACGTTTTATCAATAAAGTACGGCGAAATCTCTGACAACATGAACTACCATTATCGGTAATATAAATAAACACAAGGAGTGCAAGCGTGAAGACAACCCTTCGCTCGATTCGACTTTTTCTCACGAGTCTTTTATCGTTTCAGAATCGCAAGAAGACTGACAAACTACACATACACATTCAAAAGATAGTGACGTACCAACGCATAACTCTTAAATGACCATGTCCTGAATCCAATCGGCGAATTAACCTTTATTTTCACCATTACGGTCACAATGCCTTTCTAGCAAAATCGATCTGACGGAAGTTGCCCATTCTACCAGTTTTAATCCTGCAGTAAATATGCTCAATAACATTATGAAAGTAATTTCACAATATAAAATGTTTATCTTGCTTTTTATTTCAGATTGTATCATTTTATAATTTATTTAAATTTCCAGAACAGCAATATGTAGTCAAATTTCGGATAGTAGAAATAACGGTTGATGACGTCATCATTAAATTTCCCTTATATTCAATGATAATACAGATTCTGCGCCGTGTTCGGTACAATTTATTATCTATCAGGTATTCACATGGATTACCTTCTTTTTTCAATTACATGAAGTATGAATTTTATGGTTTCTTGGTATAGCAGCTTATCATTTATTTGTTCGGTATATAGTAGTGATTTTTGATCAAAACGGTCCGTTGCATTTATTTTTTTATATCATTTCTCTTGTCACTTAGTATTTCACACATTAGAATTAAGTGAGTTTTATTGTCAATAAATTTTTTGCATAGTTGACATTTGGGAAAGGTTCGTATAACGTTCCTTTTGTATGCCAATTCTCCAGTCCACCAAGCATCGTGAAGGTATTCGTAAATTTGTGTTATATCTTTCGGGTTTTTGATTTTTATCCATTGTTTCCATATATCATTCAAGTTTAACAGCGGCTTATTTAGTTCCACCTTGTTGGGTGGTAATTTATATTGTTTAATAATTTCAAAAATTTCATTATTATTTTTTGTTTCCCATATCTTGCTCTGTACTCTATACTTTTTTAGCGCTGGGGACTGTCTGTAAGCAGATTTGGGCGGCTGTATTAATTTGGTAAAGTTAGTGTTATTATATACAACTTTATGGATATTGTTATGTATTCATCCTATCAAGTAAACTGATGTTTGTTTTAGTTTCAAATTGGGGTTTCTCATCCCTCCCTAATCTTTGTCCTTTTGGAGCGTGAAACGCGAGATTTTACATATTTTGTTCCATTCGAACGTGTAAATTGCTGCTTCTTTTTTATGCAATAAAGTTCAAAATTCATTACGTTGAATAACTACCAACGCGAGAATAGGCTGTCATATGAGGTTGTATACCCTACTTTAATAACATCACAGAGTATTCCAAATTGTTAAGGAAGAACACGGAATGGACACGACGGGAGGAGGCAACATCAAGATGGAGGAACAACAACAAAAGCAAGACACCCAAGAAGGACACAGGGATTCACCAGAAGAAAGAGGGAACTACGGTTACACCCTGTAACACTCCATCAAAAAGCCCTTTTAAGGGCTATTTATACTTACAGAGTTTCCTTTTGGCTCAGAAACTCTATTCGACAATCTCGTTCTTCAAAATCAAACTTTATCATTTTTGGCTCTCCACCATCAAAATTAACCACCCATTTAACCTGACATTGACCAACCTACCCATGTCACTTGACGTACCTAGTTTACAAAATTTATAAGGAACACACCAAATGTACACTCTTTACTAGACAAAAATTAGAATGTTAGGATGAATAGGAAAAAATATAACTTGAAAGATTGACTCAATTGCACAGGTGGCTTACACAATATCGGTATAGGGTGTCCAATAGCAACAACTGGACTCGATTTGATAAAGCTAGGGCGAGCCAGTTCACAGATCCTTTTCCTCGGCCAGACATCAACACCAGCAAAAGACTAGACGTGAAAACCATTTTTCACTAGTCATCATTTGGTACCATTGCACCTCTAGCACTGCAGGTTCCGATAGGTTGATAGGGTTGAGTGCGTGACTGTTCTATTCCCACTCCCCTAGGTCTCTCATTCATATCGATAGCCCCTTCTAGGGGCGCGACATGACGACCAAATTAAATAGCATACTTTGTATGCATAAATGCCTGTGGTGATGTGGCACCATTCCTTCCCCTCGGGAAAATCTAAATCACTACCATACTAATTGGTAGTGTAAAATAGTGAACATATGACCCTTCGTGGCCGGTTTCACTTGAAACCTTAAATAATAATAAAATAAATGTACACTCCTAGGACTTTTAATTGTTCTTTTAATTTTTTTCTTGTGGTAGTTGTGTGTTACGCTTTTTTGCAGTCTCCAATTAATAAAATCTCTGTTTTTTCATGGTTAATGTCTGAGACGGAGGCTTCGCTAAAATTTTTAAATTGTTTAATTAGGTGTTTATACGAATCAAAAGTAGTTATAAAATTTGACAAGTCATCGGCGTGTAGAAACGTTTTTATTTGATTTCTATAATTTGGAATGTTAATTCCTTTTATATCATTGTCGTCTTTGATGGCTCTATTAAACGTTTCGATCCCGATTACATACAGTAACATTGAGAGGATGCACCCTTGTCTGACTGATCTTGTGATGTCGAAAGTGTCTGCTTGGGCCCCATTAATTTGTATTGTAGATTGAAATTTTATTGTACAGTGTCTGTACCCGGCTTATAAAATTGTTTCTGAAGTCGTTTTTTTAGGCGTTGTAAGGATAAATTTTAATTCTATTTTATCAAATGCCTTTTCTTGGTCGCTTTTATCATTTGTGTACATATATTCAAGAATTGATTTAATATATAGAATATTATCAGTTAATTATCTCCCTTCTTCACCGCACGATGTTCATGACTAGATCGTTCAGCGTATTTTTTTTTCAATCTGTTAGCTAGTACGGTGGTGAGTATCATATTGTCGAGGTTCAGAAGGGAGATTGGGCGCCATTTTTTAAAGTCTAACATGTCCCCTTTATTTTTAATGATTAAGGTTATGAGCTCTGTCTTCATTGTTTTCGTCATTTCCTTATTTATGAAAATTTCATTATAGAGTCTCTGTAAAATTGGGCTAAATATTTTGTTAATTTCTGATAAAACTCGGATGTTAAGCCATTTTGGCCTGGTGCCTTGTTTTTAGTCATCATGTCAATAGCCTTTTCGATTTCCTCTTTTGATATTATCTATTCAAACGTTTCTTTTTCTTCTTGTATAGCGGGAAGCTTGATATTATTTAGGAAATTGTTTACATTCTCATTTGGTATATTTATGCTTTGTATTGAGATTGATAGTAGGATTTGACATTTAATAAAATATCATTTTTCCTTTCAATCACAATGTTGTTTGCTCCGAGATTTGTCATTGATCTTTCATTCCCTCTTCTTATTTCTTCTCTTATGTAGATTTTTCTCCCAATGTTATATATGTCCTGGAATAGTCCAGTTTTCTGTTTTTCCCCAGGTAGTTTATATAGTTGTAGTTTTTCGAGGACTTTTCTAGTTACGTTTTTTTATTCCTCACTGATGTCATTGTTATTTAATATACGTGTGCACTCTGTTTTAATTAGTTTATTACTTTGGCTTTGAAGTCTTGAATATTTTTTACCAATGCTTTTAAAGTGTTATTTTATTGTATCCCAAAATTGTATTATATTTAGATTATTTTTATTTTCGACAAACTTTATTACCTCATATTGTAGTTCTTAGGAGGTCTATTATTGAATTATTAAGTTTGCAATGACTCTTTCCCCATTTAATTGTAGCGTGTGTTGTGTACTCTGTTGAGACAGTTTTATGATCGGCGATTTGTTCGTTTAAGATCTCGCACTTAAGTATATTATATGTATTGTTGTTGTTAATGTATATGTGATCTATTCGTGAGGCGTAATTGTTTGCTTCAAAAGTGTATATTATTTCTTGAAGGTGTAAGTGTCGAAATGCGTCGGTAAGTAAGTTGTTTTCTATCATGTCATTTAGTGCTGAGGTTGATTTTCTGTCGTAATATGGCGCGAGTCGATCTATTTCATTAAGACATAAGTTGAAGTGGCCCAATAAAATTATATTTTCTTGGCTGTAGTTTGAAATGTAGTCGGAAAGCTTGTTTAGATAGGGTAGTCTTTGTTGTCTTCTAGCAGGTGTATTATTTTTCCTTTAAATTGTGTTGGTGTGGTGTAGTTTTTCCAGTTACTTTGTATGTGTTTATTTTTCATTATTAATCCTACTCCTGAACAGATGTTGTGTAGTTATTTTTGTATTAACATTATTGCGTCTAAATTATCTTCTAATAAGTTAATTGTTTTTTGATGGATGTTATGTTTTCTGTAGTGTTATTATTTCATATGGTTGTTATTATTTCATATTGTTGTTATTATTTCATATGGTTGCTATTATTTCATATGGTTGTTATTTTTATAAGTTCTTTTTCTTTGTTTATGTCTAGTCATCTAGTGTTTATGAATGATAGTTTGAGAGCATTCATAAATTTCTTAAAAATAGAGGTTGTTATTATTCATAGTTATACTAATTATTTTGTTTCATTTAATATTTTAGTTTATACTTTTCATTGGCTATTTTTAAGTTCTTGGTTAGGGTTTTCACCCGTTGATAACCCCTTTCAGGGGTTTGATCAGTCTGTACGTGTAGCCCAGTACACGCAGATACGTGTTTTTTTTTTCTTCATAAAAGCTTATTAGTTATATATGCACATATTAAAAGCTGCAAACCAGCACGAAACAATGAATACAATATATAAAATTGAACAGGTTAATAAACAAAAGAATTTAAATGATAATACAAATCCAAGATAACACCACGAAAATCCATAGATAATACAAAGCAAAATTAATTCAAACGCAATTCTAAATTAAATAAATGAACTTACAACAATTATATTTTATAAATGTAAGAATGAAAAATTCAATTGGTGCAAAACATATTCAAAATTGCAAACGTAAACAAGATAATTAACTAAATTATGAAACGATAATGCAAATACAAGATAACGGGTTTTCTTTTTTACCAGACATGTGCCCCCCCCCCATAAAAAAAATAAAAAAGTTTTTATGTTTATGTGTGTTCCCCCCTGATATGTTGTTGAAAGATTTTTATGTTTCCATTTAATTCCCATTTAATTTTTCCCATGGGGTATTTTTTTTCTTTCCCTAGTGTTATTTAAGTAGGACATTACTAGATGGGAATTGACCTACCCTAATTTAGTATTCCACTTTATTTTATCATTTGACCATGGCTAGTGGTCCCCTAATATCCTTGTGTTTGCTATTTGTGTTGGTGATATTTGTATGTTGCTATATATAAGTCTATACTTTGTGTTTTTGTAAGGATAGCCTTTTCCGTTCAAATTTTTCCACCAGTTGTCTTACTTTTTGATAACTCTCTAAATGGGTTATCATGTAAAACTTTTATTTAAAAAAAATTAATTAAATTTTGAATTTTGTGTAAATTGAAGTGCATTTAATTATAGATTTAATGTACACCAATTTACTTTCTAATAATATTTAATAGTCTAGGTCCGCCTGCCTTCAGTAAGGGTCTGTACGAATTTATTTGGTTATACAGCTCCTGACTCAATTAGGGTCGTCCTTTATTTATGTTAATTAATCTAAGAAATGTTCCAAAAGTTTTTTTTTTTTTTACAAATTACTCTTTAAAGTATTATTATGTGTTATCAGTTCAGGGGAGACAATAAAATGAAAGGGAGGAAAGAAGGACCGTTATATTAGCTTTAATGGGTCTTTTCCGTTAGAAAAGCATTACTGCAGACATTTTCAAAATATTTACTTTGCTTTAGTTTTTTCTGCTATATTAAAAATTTCGAAAAATCTTGAAATTAACATTGTGTTAGATATATAATAAAAGAAGAAGCTGAAACTCGCGTTTAAAGACGATCTAACTTCGACGTAGGTAAGGCTCTCCGCTCTGGGACTCGCGGTACTAATTCAAGGCCAATAGTAAACATGTCGAAACTCAATCATATTCAAAATTCAATAACTTAACATTTCTGGGTGCTAATGATCAGACCTATATTTCTCCATGCACAACTATCCTTGGTGCAAGCTTCTGTGTAGAGAACACCATATTTTAAAAATATCTAAATGTGCATGAAACATAAAATTATTGATTCTGTATTAAATTAATAATGTGCTACTTTCATTTTGAGTACTCCTAAGTGAAGCCTGTAAAAATACTAAAAATGCATCAATAGAATATTGTCTAAATTTTAAAAAAATTACATATATGATAAGCTCTCAAAAAGATATTTTTACTAAAATTTTACTTTTCATTATTAACCAATTAATGACCACGAAACCCATCGATAATCTATAATTTGTTCACCCATTTATAGACTAGGTCAAAGTTCATCGATATAATTAGTACCGTGTGTCCTATAGTTTTTTGGGGACGTTCACCAGTTATTATATACTTTTCAGTGAGTGACGTATGTTATGTGAAGTTGTTTGCATTTGTAACATGCACAATATAGACAATGTTGGAATATCTCTATGCTACTTTGCTATAATGTGGTTGACATTGTACTTTACTTGTGGAAATTGTACATGATCTAAGCACATGGTATAACAAAATGGATGCTCCCACGTGCTTGACAAATTAACCAGATTTAATCAAAACTACAATAACTTTAGCTGTTACTTAAATAGGGAAAATGAATTTTGCTGAAGTAGGCAATAACAGCTTCTGAAAGTGCAATGAACGAATTACTAAATATCTAAAAAGTTAAAACAAGTTATCGGATCTTTCTTCTACAATTTACCTCTGAAGTCCAGGAAGTGAAAATGACCATGCGGAGCTAGCAGTGTTTTTTTTTTATTTTATGCAAACACAGCTTAAGTCAGCGCAAGTTGTATATTATCAGCCAATTACGGACCACCAAACCCATATATACTCTATAACGTGTTCACCCATTTCTAGACTAGGTCATAGTTCTTCAATAAAATTAGTACTGTGTTTCCTAACATTTCCTAACATTCCTTCATTGACCTCGTGATAATATTCTGCAATCCACCCTTGTATCCCACGAACTTACATCAGATCACCTCTGTATTATATGCCATCTCGACGTATCAGTCAATAACCCTTCACCTTTATTTGCTACTAAGAGAAACTTCCGTATGATAAAAAGAACCAAACTAATGCATGACATCCAAGAAAACCTAAGAACCTGCTTACATCCTACAGCAGAACAACTCGATAACTGCCTGCGTTCACCAACTGCCGAGTATCAATAACAAAGTGTTCTCCTTGGTATAGCAGTGTTATGGACCTGCATCGCACTGCTAAAAGACATCGCTGTAAAGCAGAGAGGTTTTGACTTTCCACCAGACTTACTGTTCATAAACAAATATATGAAGCCGCTACGAAGAAAATCACAAACATAGTTTATTTAGCTAAATTATATCACAACAGTACCAAGATCATGGAGAGTTTCAGCTGCATAGAGCTCTTAGAAATAACTAACAAACTAATGTCGAGGAACATATGTATACCACATCCAAATACCTTCTCTCCAGTAGACCTTCCGGACCTATTTGTAACCGTGACAAAATACAACCCATTAGATATATACTTGACAACACAATTTCAATTGACTCGTTGTCACCATACAGTTACGATAAAGAATTTCAGCAGCGACAATTAGGAGCATTTCAACCTGTCTATATGGATATAGTAAGACAAATCGTGATAAAGAGTGCACCAAAGTTATGTGCACTTGATCCAATTCCAACATCGCTGTTGCTTAAGTGCTGAGACCCAATATTGCCTTCACTAACTAATGTTATTAATATCTCTCTCTCATCCGGGGAATTCCCGTCATTTTTCAAAACTGTCAACGTAAAGCCTCTGCTGAAGAAACCAACACTTGACCATAACGACTTAAAGAACTACCGCCCAGTATATAATCTCCCGTTCATATAAAAAAAAACTTACAAAACGATCTTCTAACCCACCTTATATCACATCTGAATATAGTCGTTTTAGCAAGGTACAGTCTGCATATCGCCCTTGCCACAGTATTAAAACTACACTTCTGAAAGTATTTAATGACATTCTCTCTGATTTGGATACCTGAAAGATTACCGTCCTCACCCTCCTTGATTTTTCTGCAGCATTTGACACAACAGACCATGATATATTGCTTCACCGTCTCCAGCATTTATTTTGCACTCAGAATACAGCCTGACAGTGGTTCAAGTCCTACTTAGTCAACAGGTCACAAACTGTATGTGCAAATGGAATACACTCCAGCCCAGTTGATATATGTTATGGTGTTGCACAGGGGTCTGTTATCGGACCTGTTCTATTCATTCTATACACTCAGCCGCTCTCAAGTGTCATAGATGATCACCCAGAGTCTCATCAATTGTATGCTGATTACACCCAAATATACAAGTCTAGCCACCCAACTGACGTTGGTGCTACTATCCAAGGAGTAGAAAGATGCATTTCTGATGTGAAATCATGGATGACACGTAACAAGCTGCAGCTGAATGATGAAAAAACTGAGGCCATTCTGGTCAGAACACAAAGACTTTTACATTCATATCCTTTACCTCAAGCAATAATATCAGCAGCACCAACATTAAATTTACACAGTCAGTACGAAACCTAGGTGTTACTCTAAACCGTACTCTCACATTGCACCAACATGTCATGGACATATGTAAAGCTACTTATCTTGAGATGAGACGTATCTGCTCCTTTCGCAAATATCTTTCAGTTGATGCCACTAAAACAATTGTGTGTTCATTAGTACTTTCAAGACTAGATTATTGTAACACAATTCTGGCTGGTATATTTCAATATCTACTCCAGAAACTTCAAAAACGTACTAAATTAATGTAAATCAAAAGAAGAACAAATAGGTAATTCTAGCTGACATTTACTTAAACCTACATGCGTGTGTGTGTGTGTGTGTGTGTGTGTGTGTGTGTTTCCAAGCAATCTGAGTTATTTTGATATTTGATCATTTAAAAAAGTTTTTAAATTCTGAAAGTGACCGCAGACATCGAAAGCAGGTAAGTATAATTTACACAGACATGAAAGGTCTTTTGTCAAAACTGCTTTCTGTGAGATTTGGCGAAGTTCTCTTGACCAGCTATTTTCAGCATCAAAGCCCTGACCTAATGATGCATCAATATCAGGGTAATGAATGCAATATTTTTGGACAATTTTAGTTGAGAAGTTTGAGAAGGTGTTTATATAGAGTTTTTGGGTTTTAATTTGAATTTAATTTTAGTAGTGCGGGAAGATTTGATGTCAGATTGCCACCAATGCTTTTCAAAGAATTCTATTTATAACAGATAATGTGTAGTGCCATTAATTTGTAACCAAATCTAGGATGCTAACACTTCAGCATTTTCATAATGTCGACTAAAACTTACATTTGCAAACATCACCAATCAGACACGAATTTGCACCGTATCCAAGTTATGCCATCAGTCAAAATATCTTGCAAAGATAGCACTCTGTACGTGCTTACGTTTTTATGTGTGCATCTGCGTAAGCGAGTTATTTTTGTATCTGTCATTGCTTATTAATTTCTAAGCCTTATAATAGTTCTAGTTTAAATTAAAAACGTTTAAAATTGATTACGTATTTTACACAAAACGTTGGCGTCGCCTTGAAGTCACAAGGTAGAAATGCCCAAGCTTGTCCTTATTATGATAAATGTAATACGTGAAATTTTTTTGTACTGAGCTCAGCCTAAGATGTGATCCAGTACATAACTAATCACTAGCTGCGATTAAAACAGCCTTTGTTTGAAACAAAATTTTTACTTCCGGTTATTTGTTATAATTAGATCTGACGTTCTCTGTTTGGGCTCATTTTAGTACCTGGTAGCCTTCAACAATATAAAACTCACCAAATCCACCATGCGTGTACTTAAATACAAACACTTTTTCATCAATACATTTGCAATATTCAAACTACTTTTTTTAAAAAAAGCGTAGTATTAATCAAATAGTATGCATACAATATAAATATATAAATAAATCATATTGCATGAAATATGACAGACAGTAAATTAGATGAGAGGTTCAGAAAACTTAAGCGAACGTACTAAATACATACATAAATAAATAAATTGTATGTAATGTTTAGAAGGATAAATTATGTAATTACGTTCAATTAGTACTCAGTGGGTATTATTTCTAGCCTCGCAAGAGTTCGTGGAATTAAGTAATTCAATAAATTTCAACATAATCGGATACATAGTAGATAATTTTATTTACATATTCACCCCATCCATCCCCACGTTGTAGCTACACCCTCAAGCTTGCAATAATTAGTCTTGTATTCTATTAAGCATCTAATATTTTATTGGCTTTATCTTTTGGAGGATACCTAGAATGGTTTGATTGCATTTATCGATGCGGTATTTAATTTGGTTTATATATTTTTCTCTGTTAATTCAAAGTGAAAAATATTCAACAGCCAATGATGTATTTAACGTATTTTTTATTACCTTACTTGGATATACATCAACCTCACACACTTGATCTTAGACGAAACAATTTGAGAAAGGTATGCCAATCACTGATTTCAATTTTTCTTTCAATCACCTGAAATTTTATAAAACAGAACACAGTATTTCATACTATTTAATCTAATAATGACATACATTTAAAAAAAATATTTTTAAAAATTATTTATTCATTTGGTTTCCAACCAATTTTTTTGTCGCGTTCCTAAAAATGACTTTTTCTGAGCCTCACGACCACGTTTCCAAATTTTGATAAGTTTCGCCACCATCAAAATAACCTGGCCGGAATCCGCGACCTTCCAGAACGTCCTGATTTGGGTTGCGATCTGGTGGATGGTTGACAGCCACTGATTTATTCAAAACATTGTCGAGAGGAGGACCATTTTTCAATCATTTTCTGTTTGGGAGCTGGAAAACCGTTCACCCTAATGATTTTGTTACATTATCGTGTGATATAATATGTCTTGCTATACTATGTTTACTATAACAGGTCTTGCTATATTAGGTTTGCTATAATAGGTCTTGCTATAATATGTTTACCTTATTAGGTCTTGCTATATTAGGTTTGCTATAATAGGTCTTGCTATAATATGTTTACCTTATTAGGTCTTGCTATATTAGGTTTGCTATAATAGGTCTTGCTATATTAGGTTTGCTATAATAGGTCTTGCTATAATATGTTTACCTTATTAGGTCTTGATATATTTGCTATAATAGGTCTTGCTATAATATGTTTACCTTATTAGGTCTTGCTATATTAGTTTTGCTATAGTTTTGCTATAATAGGTCTTGCTATATTAAGTTTGCTGTAATAGGTAATGCTATAATAGGTTTAATAGGTTTACTATAATAGGTCTTGCGAAGAAGACGAGTTTCTGAGCTTATCTTTTATATTAGATCTACATGATGTCGCTTGTGCCCTGTATTTTTATCTCGTAGTACAGTGAGTTCTCTTAATTCATTCAGCTGAAATGAGAACTCTTTTTTTGCCTTTCATAAAATCAAGTTTGGGACCCTGTTTTGAAGTACTGACCAAATTATGTGATCTTTTAAATGTCAGTTTCAATGTTTTCCTTTGAAGGATTCAATATATTATGTCGATTTTAAAAAAAAATCATTTGCATTTTTTATATATCTAGTACGTCTAGTGAAATAGATTCAGATATTTACTCCATCGAATGGATCGTTATTGTCAGTGCGGTGAATCAGAAAAATACCCATGATAACTTAAGACAAACCCATCTGCTGTGTAGTGTGAGAGATTTGAAATTAAAGTTTATTTCAACAAAGTCTGATAGGTATATCCTTCTTGTTTTCAGAAAAGGGTACTTGACCAAATTAAAATGATAAATACCATCACTTAATTTGAAGCAGGTAAGCGAATATCAATTTCAGTTAAATAGACAACTTAAAGCCGACGACCGTCAACCAGTCGGAGTTATCTCAGATATATCAGCTGGACTGATTTCACCTTATTTATTCAACATATACACATTTCCAAACCTGTCAGAGAAGGAAGCAGCAAACTAGCAGAAAAGGTGGTATTATAATAGTACCTTCATCCCACCCCTTTTAATTTAAGACCCTAGAGTCGTAATAACACCCTTTAGAGCCACATCAACACATGATCTCAGCAACGCGCAAAATCCTTAAAAGTGGCGATTTTTTAAATCCATTGAAAGCTCGTACTAAAAGAACTTGTGATATTTTGCATATAAATTGAATAAGAATTTAATGAAGTAAAATGTGAAACATGAATGGATAGATTTCATACAAAATTACTCACTATCAAAATGTCGATAAATATTAAAACGGAGTTTAAAGAAAACGGGCAAGCGCTAATTTTCATTGTTGGTCAAAAATGAATCACGAACTCGGCTACTAAAAGTGTATTTCTGCACGAGAATTATACCCGTGTGCATACGACATGAACATCAATATATTTATCGAGAGAGAAACATCGGCAAAAGCATGAATGGCGCATGAATCAAATAAATGTTTCTTTGCATGTTCAATAACAGGAAACTATTCAGTGAACTACTATTCAGTGCTACCTTAAATGAATTCAAATTTGTCCAAATATATCCGTCTCCCTACAACGTGATAACATGCTTTTATATATATATATATATATATATATATATATATATATATATATGTATGTATGTATGTATGTATGTATGTATGTATATATATGTATGTATGTATGTATGTATGTATATATATATATATATATATATATATATATATATATATATATATATATATATATATATATATATATATATCGCAAAACCAAGCTACCTATGAAACCATCTAATGTACCATTAAGGAGTGTATTTGTCAGACTGAAAATTCAACCGAGGAATTCTATTCCAAACGAATGCAAACCACAACGATTCAAAACTACAAAATAATCTACTGGATACAAAGGTACTTACTTGAAAGTGGGGAAAAACAAATACATGTCATATTGTAGAGAAATAAGGATTTCCTATGCTTAACATGCCTTTAATTTTGACTGCAAAATAGTGAAATATCACAATTTTGCAACTCCTGATATTTGACCGTGGTGACATGGATGTGATATTTCAACGGTAGCACTGTACTACGAAGCATAGGTACCGGAAGGGTAAATGGTAAAAGTTCACAATTCCCGTATATTACCATTACCCATGTTGCTAATGTGATACTATTAAACAATGCCGGAGATAGCATTCTGCCTATAGCTCTGGGAAAGGTCGGGATGTGATGTCATTATTCATGAGATTGGTTTAAGTTCAATTGAGGATTTAGAGAAATATCAGTAATTTTAAGATATGAATTAAAATCCAAACATGAACGCCCGAAATGTATGTAAATGCTCTTTAAATTTCGAAAGTGTTTAAAATCTACGACTCTAAACTGCACCGTAACGTGCTAACATTTTTGCTGTATCCGAAATTCTGAAAGATATGGCTCTATCATACTCTTAATTTTCTGACTGCGAAGATGATAATTAATCATATACTCTCAGAGAACTACAAGACTTTCATGACACACTTGAGAGGGAGCAGCCGACATCCACGATCAGCTTTTACAAACACTTAGTGATAGTCTCCCCCTCCCCCTTACCAATTTTTTAAAACCAATTTTTCAACCAAAGACAAAATCAAAATATTTCAGAGTTAAGGTAGGAATACGAATCCCCACCTTTGAAAGCACAGGCGTCTGAAAGCTCAAGAGCTCAGGCGTCTGAAAGCCCAGGGCAGCGTTTTGTTAGTCACACTTTTACATCTAAATTATTAAAGGATTCACTTGCCTAAACCCAGAAATTGTATGTTCATTATCCGTCGATGACGCCTGATCTGATAGAGGTTGAAATGTATCCACACTTATAAACGTCAAATACTAATATACTTTAATAGAGTTTAGTAACATGACAATGGGTTGAACAATTTTGAATCTGTCTGTATGCACAACCTCTATCTAAACGGTTCTCTTATCGCTGTTGTGGAGGAAAATAAATCTGCAGGTTTTTGAATTTGTTGTAAACTTTCCATCCCCATATTACATATCACAAAGAAAAAATTCAGAAGACATTATATTTAATACAAGGCGTGGCAAACACAGATTGGGGAGCAGACCTAAAAAGTCATACCCTGGTTTTGGTTATAAAGGCTTTTAAAAAGACTGAAACTTGATTATGACTTGATTGTGCACGGGTAAGCTACCGGATAAAATCTAAAGTTTACCTTGACTCTACTGCGTACGGATCAGTTTGCAAGTAAAATCGAAACTTGATTATTACCTGATTGTGCACGGGTCAGCTCGCAAATCTTACTTTCAGGTACCTGATCCGATTCATAAACAGGCAATGCTATCATGTCTGTGAACTTTTCGAACTTTACCTTCAGTAAGCCTCTATGCTGAGGCAAGTCATTACTGTATCGTAGACGAACGAAAATGGCACTTGATGATATTATCAAATTAACCTATAATTCATTGAATCATGTTTTGATACAATATTTAATCCTGTATTTGATGCCGTATTTAACCCATAGCGTCATCATTAATGTACTTTCCCCATTAAGATGGTATTTAGTATTATAATGAAATTCTATATAATGTACAACACTAATATAGTATCTTTCATTACTTAAATTTTTTTTCTTTCCTTTTTTGTGTTTTTTTTTAAACGGGTTCTCACCCGTAAAAAAAACCTTTCTTTTTTTTTTTTGGGGGGGGGGTCACCAGACAGATGTCACCCCCCCCCAATAAAAAAAGTAATTTTTTTTATGTATGTATGTGCTCCCCCAGGTATGTTGTTTGTTGTTTTTTATTTTCCATTTAACGCCCCATTTAATTTTTCCCCATCGTGGTTATATATTTGATACGGGCTATTTTCACTATCCCTAGTGGTTTTTCCCGTAGATCCTTACTATGTGGGAATTGATCTACCCACATCTAGTAGTCTACGTTCTTATTTGTTTTTTACCATGGCTAGTGGTCTCCTATTATCCTTGTGTATGCTATTTGTGTTGGTGCTATTTTTCTGTTGCTATATAAGGTATATACCTTGTATTTGTGTAAAGGATTGCCATTTCATTCAAATTTGTATCACCAGTTGTCTTACTTTTTGTCTTCTCTAAATGGAAGACATTCTCTTTATTTAGTTTATTAATTTAATTTTGAATTTTGTATAAATTGAAGTGTTTTTTTAAATTTTAATATGCTTCAATTTATCTAATAATATTTATTTTTTTATGTCCGTCTGTCTTGAGACAGAATCTGTACGAGTTTATTTGGTTGTACAGTTCCCGTCTCAATTTGAGCCGGCCTATAATTATTTATTTTAAATAAGAATACAAAATGTTCAAAATTCTTTAAAGGCATACAACCTAAGTTTTTCGACTTTTTTGTTCTTGCAAATGCATGATATTATGAAAAGTATAGTAGAAATAATGAGTAATTACAGGTCATTCAGTTTCAAAAAATGTACATCTGTAAGTTTAATCAATGAAAATATAACAATTTTCTGTACTGATTGCTAATTAATTATGCAGAAACGGAATTTACCGATCTTCTCCGTAGTCGTAGTGTCACATGAAGTCGAGGTAAGCATATGTTTCGCTTTTGAGTAATTATTTCCCTATCCTTCGTCTGTCCTTCTCCTTAGTTCATTATAGTCACCCACAATTTATGTATTGCTTATAGATTTCTCATTATATATGATAAATTACAAGAAGTAGGCAAAAAAGTCAATACGATGGAAAATCCTGACAATAAGAGGTTCCTTTAAGGGGCGATTCTTTAAAGTGTTTACTTGTCGTGTTTGTGAGATTGTGTTACGTTGTAAGATAAACCAACTAAAAATGTGATAATTTGTATCATTTTAATCAGAACCACTATTAAAAGGCAGCAGAAGAAGATAATACCACCGGGGGAAATGGCATACTGCTAATAGGCAATTCATTTTATGGACTTAATAGATACCTAAGTACTGGCAACAGACATGTCATTCCAAGCTGTTGTGTATGGCGTATAATGGATAAATAATTTTGGCCAGTACCATTTTGGATTTACTCAAGGAAGACTTGGGTGATCTATCCAATGATATGATGTGTGAATAATGAAATTTATGTTTATTTTAAGTTGTATAAAGCATTTCTTTTGTAGTATGCAATTTTTATTTTGCATGAACAAGTTTTGTTAAAAATTGTTTTAGCTACCTACCCACTAAAGAATGATTATATGTATGGCTGTTTTGAAAGCAACTGTGAGGAGACTGCTTATTAAAAACATGAATTGAAGTTGACTAGCATTGTCATGGGATGCAAAGGATGTAAACAATGAAAGTACACTGGTGAACATGATTTTAATTGTGCATATACAGTAACACATTAAGTTAAATGATAAATAACGCATAGTCATGAGTTGAGAAAGCAAAACTTGTTGCAGTGTTTCATGAATAAAGATTGGCTTGTAAATATCAACAGAACTACAAACACTAGGATACTATTCTATCCAGATACTGCTCATTAATTTCAATTACATGTGAAAAAAGTTGGCTCTGGAAACAGAATAAGGTTTTTAAGACTTAAATACTAGTTCATCAAAAGCAACATTGAATACTTATACATGTATCACATAATATGTGCATCATCAGCCGTCTTATTACAACTAAATCAAATATACTTGACACCAATTAAATGCATCAAATTTTCAGCTTTTTAAATGTGTTCATTTACCATAGAAATAAGTATACCCTTTATATAAATACCCAGATGAATGTACACAGCTGCATACACTGTAAAACTGTAATATATTATGTAATGTACTAAACTTATATATGTACAAATGTGCATGTACAGACATAACTTTAATTCAAGAGTACAGTCAGGCATAAAAATGAAGGATATCATCTAAGAATAATTATGGCATATAATATATAGAGATTTTCCGTGTTATTTAGGTTGGGAGGGGTGCTCCCAATATTATTTAAATTATTACAAAAGACCTCCCGGCTTGTTTTTATGAGGAATTGAAGTAGTGATAGAGAGATGCAATGCTCAGAGCTCCCAGTCAGTGGTGCCAACAGTTAAATTAATGAATACACAAAATGTGAAAGTCAAATAAACAACAATTTAATATCATTAAATAACAGTCATCTCTCAAATGAAACTCAAATTAAAACCCTATCACTCGTCTTTAACTCGAACAAGTTATGGCCTATTTTATCATCTGACTGTAATTGATTTTCCTCCTGTCCTGTGTTCCTACTCATCTGTATGATCTTTCTCTGGACTGGTAGTCCAATTGCCTCCAGTCCGTCTAATGTCTGCCTCCGTTCTTCCTTTCACTTTGTCTCTCAGACATTTTATATGAGAAACTAGTGTACCATTACTATAACAGATTGATTACAGACATCCCATTCCAAAATACTAGACAGTTCTATAGAAATTACATTGATGTTTTAGTATCTTGTGCTTGATTTTTATACTTTTGACAAAAGTGATTACCATTTACTCAATGCCAAACTTTAGTACATCACTTAAACAAACTACTGCAGAGAAACAAATATTGAAATTAAGCCCATGCCCTCACCCCCATGTATGTTTCCTATTGCATTTCTTTTAAAATTAGGGTAGCTACACACACACACACACACACACACACAACAGGTACTGTTGATCAGCTTTCTTTGGGTATGCAGACCATCTCTCACTTTTTTGTTGAATGACCTTTGGTATCTGACAAGAAAATGCAAACATTTCACTGACAATGTCATTTTATATTTTTTTAATTCTCAAAAGTCCAAATAAAAACTGCATACAATTACATGTAACAAATCATTTTGCTACAGATGAAAATGTCAAAGTAGCAAATCTGTATCTTACCCATATATCTTAAAAATGTTTAGATTCTTTACAGAATTTTCTAATTACATTAGACTAATTCTAACCAAAATTGGTTTTTGAAATTTATTTAAAAAAATGTCTTCTGTAAAAGATAAAATTGTACCACAAACAGATGGTTTATCAACTTTCAGGTAAAGCATTAATATTTTAACAAAGATGAATTATTACATTAACAAGAATAAAGTTTATTACCTTATTGTTCCATCTGTGTTTACAATCACATCTGTCAATATGATTGTTATAATCAAGAGCTGCCAACAGATTCCTAGCTCTGAAAGCTGATGGCTTATATAAATGTCTTTTGGAGGCATACAATAAAATCAAACTTCTGGAAATTCTCCAGTTGTGCTGTACTTCTGAAACAAAGTAAAATGACTAAATAAATAAATTGATTCAGATGCAGAGAACTATTAACATTTATAAATCCCCATTAATCTGTTTCGATGAAACTGCCAATGTACAGTAGCATTATACAGGCAGAGAATAATCAACTCATTCCACCCATACTATTTTTTTTTCCTTGTCACCTGGGGGTAGGGAGCGCATTTGTGGACTAATTTTGAATATATTGAAATACATCTGTTTCCAAGAGATTTGATTAGATATACACCTAGGTGTGCTAGAAACATCATTCGGCATAAGGGTAAAAGTGGGAGTTTTTCCTTCTTCTGACCCATCATTTTCCTCCTGGCCACTTTTTACTTCCATCCCCAATTTATCCTACTTTTGCAATTGTTCACCTGTATGTGCATAGCTCAGACCCGTGTGAATTAGATTGCAAGCAAAAAAGTAAAAAGTCCAGAAACAAAATCTGATTCCAACTATGGACATGTGTGCAAAAATCGGGCAAAGCTTGACCCCTCCCTCCCTGTACACATGCATACTTTGTATTTACACACACACCATCTGCATACATGCGATTGCCCTCCCCATTCTGTAGAACAGCCAATATTTAATCCACACAGAAAAGATCAAGGATTAACAATAATATGTATTTAATGTAACAGATAGTCCACCAATGTTGAATGTCTGGCTGCATCAAAGAAATAAGCAGCATAACTTTAAAAAGTTTGTCTAATGTCCACTAAAACTCAAACACCAACTGAACCCAGTCAAGCAGGTTACTTATTAGACAAATTACTATCGAGGTATATGTGTACGTATATCATCAGTAGACCACCCACCCCCATACACAAGCATATGCATTTGGGTAAACCCCCCTTGCCCTCTCCATGTGTATTAAATGGACAAACCATAACTATGGCCTCAATGTGGTTTGTATTTATAGTACAATGTATTCATTTTCTTTCTGTGATAACCAGTATATGATATCTTCATTATTTCAATTACGCATTGATACTATATTTAAGATAAATTGTAAATACCCAATTTTTACTTTTTTGATAATACACAGAAAAGAAAGCTTTTGTGGGAGCAACTTTCTGTTTCATACACAAATACCATCCACAAATACCAATACAATACTATACATTACTTTTAGTTTAGTTACATATATCATGCATGTATCATAATGGTTGTTTTTTTAGGACACTTAACTCAAATATTCCCTTTTATGTATGTATCACAAATTTTTTGGTTAGTATACTTTCTCAAATGGGTTGATAAAACTTTTAGACTTTTCCATCAACTTTAGACAAGACTGAATCCCTTAAAATAAAATTTTGAAATGTGTAAATACTAATGTTGAACTTGGGAATCTTTAGTTTTGTATCAAAAGAAATTATCATTTATCTTGGTTATTAAGACCTGAATGATAATGCTTCAAGAAATAATAATAATAACTTATTTAAAGGGGTGACTAATTTAGTAAAAGACTATTCTCCCTTCAGGCCCTTTAACTAAAATACATACAGCATGATGAGGAACATATCAATAACAAAAAATAGATATGCCAACAAACAATTTACAACAAAAATATTATTCTAAATAAAACAAACCAGATTTCAACAAAATGTACAATCTTTACCAACTGCACACTATTAAACTAATATAGAATGATACATTTCCAGGTAAATCCTTAGATGTGCATCTACCAAAATATTTGTAAACAAGTAAATATACATAAAAAATTTTTAAAAAATGTAGTAATACTTACAGATGCCATATCTGATTATGATGTGGTTATATCAGACACAGCAGGAATTTGTATCCTATGAATTGTTGGCCCAGGTGTAGAAGTTGTGGCCATGTCTTCTGTGACATTTTTCTGATGTTTTCCTTGCACTGCCATTCAATTCATTACCTAATATAGCAAGGGGAAATTAATGTTTAATTAGACACAATAATATTATATACTTTACAAATAATAATATGCATAATATATACTTAACTGTATTGCATTACTTTCATTTACAGCCATCACCATTTACATTATATATATATATTTTTTTATTTAAAAGAAAAAACAGAAGTGACTGCTTGCCTCTAAATAAAGTCTTATGGTTGCGAGCGAAAATGATGATCATTAATACCCCTTTGATGGCCTCAAAAATAGCAGCAGTGGTGTACGTACATACGGTTTTCAGCGATATTGTTGTAGGGCTGTGACATTTTATTTCAAGCTAAATGGAATAATGCCAGTTTATATAAAATATGTTATTTTAAGAGTTTTGATAAAGAGTTAACAATACAGATATAAAATAGCGGTATAAAAACTGGACTGTTCATTGCAAAATTGATACTCACCATGACACCAGTATCCAGCAAGAATTTGGCGACCTCTGGATTAGTTTCCAGGCTCAAAGTGGACTTCTTTTTATTCCATCGTTCATGCTGGTCACCAATACATATGCGTGTACTGCCATAATTTGCCCAAAGAGCTTTTTTTCCCCCTCCTTTCAGAATCTAAGTTTTCGTTTTCGATCTAGATGTGAACACGCCATTATTTTTGTAAACACGTGTTTGCGCATGGCTAAAATTCTTAATCTTCGGGAGAGGTCAACACAGAGGTTACATGAATATAGGCGTGGCAAACAGCGAATTTTTGTCTGCAGACAATAATTCAGAATCGCTTTTTTTATCACAAAATTTCCGATACTAGCCTTACTTGGGCCTCAGAAACAGCCTGAATCGTAATTATTCATCTAATTAAGTAATCGTGAACTGAAAAAATAAATATATAATTTTATTCGTTTTTACTTAGGTTGTATGCCTTTAAGTGCCCTTTAATGGGAAGCCATGTCTATTACGGGAGATAGACATGGCAGAGAAAGTATGGATATAGTATCCAGAGAAGTAGAGGTGCATTAGTATTATTAATTTAAAATTATGGGTGATTTTTTTTCCAAACTCTGCCACAGGCTTGCTCACTTCGCGTGGCGCCATGTGATTTAGCCCCATGGCGTCCTCGTGTACTTTCCTCTTACATGTTACACATAGATGAGAGTATCTAAAGTGATTTTAATTTAAAAACTTCTTTTTAATAAAAGTTATTTATTTATTTAAAGCTTGCTTTGTG
Organism: Unio pictorum; assembly: GCA_030141615.1. Taxonomy (NCBI): domain Eukaryota; kingdom Metazoa; phylum Mollusca; class Bivalvia; order Unionida; family Unionidae; genus Unio; species Unio pictorum. Next base: position 558,374 of record JARLTB010000396.1, on the reverse strand, counting down.
GATCAGTCAGTAGGTGTAACCAGTACACCCGCATCTGCTTTTACAACAGACCGATCCTCACTAGCGGGGATTCGGGACGTTTCACAACAGACCGATCCCCACGGGATGTGGTCGTTTTGCAACAGACTGATCCCCAAGTGGTATCTCAACGTTTATGGTGATGATGAAGATTTGTTTTAGTTGCTTCGTCCCTAGGGCTCTTAGCAACGTTTTATCTGTCAAAGGACAGTTATTTAATTAATCCTGAGGGTGGGAATAGAGCCACCACCCTGCAGGCGTTTATGTGTTCAGGGAACACTTTTTAATTGGGCCGTCACATCTGAGTAGCTAGTAAGCTACTACTGTGTGATTGTAAGGCCTTACTATATGAGTGGGAATAGTTCCAGCACACACTCATATTTATGCCATCCGTTGTTATTGGTTATTAATGGACGTGCTAAGCACGTGTAGTTGCTGTAGCAGGCGGAGTAGGTAGTGGGCGAGGCGAAGGGCCAGGCGTGGAAGGCTGCTTTTCTGAGTCTAGCCCCTATTTATATACTCTGTGCTATTTGCCTAAGTTAGTTATGGGTATACAGTGCTTTATTGTGATGTTCTTTGGATTGGTGTTTTGTGTGATATTTATTTGAGTTGTTGATTCTATTTTTGTTCTGTGCAACATTGTGTTGCGGTGTCTGATGACCTTGGACTTTGGTCACCTTATATTCGCTGTTTGGGGCCCTATTAGTGACTTAAATTTCTGCGTTTGGTTATAGTTTGCAGCCTTGTGCCGCTGGGCCTGATAGTCTTGGACTTGTGACTACCTTATATGTTCTAGATTTAGGGTCTTATCGTAATTACTTTCTAATTTTTAGTTTTGTTTGCGACCTTGTGTCGCTGGACCTGATAGTCTTTGGATTTTTTAGACTACCTTATATATCTAAGTTGGGTTCCTATCCTATTTTCCTGTCTAGTTTATGTGCACCGGTCTCGGTTCACTGGTTTGTGCTACTTAAATTATCCTAGTTTTTGTATGATGTGTAGATTTGCACTGTATACTTGATATAATTGCTAGGAGGAGTTTAGAAGTAAGAGAGTAGAGGAAGAGAGTGGGGAGTAGGGTGTTAGTTTTTGGTTTTTTGATTGCCTGTTCTTACTGCCTACTTTTATGTTGTTTTTGATGGAGTCCTATTATACTACTTTTGTTTGGTTGTTATAACAGTTTGTAACCATTTTTATGATGTTTTGAGTTCAGGTTAGTGCGGCTTATTTTTATTTCCTAAGGTTTTCCTCAACTTGAGGTCAGGTATGTGGTTTGGTCAACTAGATGATGACTAGTGGGTCCTTGCCGCAAATAGCAGGGGCCGTTAAGCGACACGTCAAGGGTTTTTCACTGTCACACCCAGAAAACCGCCCCCCGGTCCGGACCGTGAGGTTTGGTGACCAAGTGACAACATATGGGCCTTTGCCGCAAATAGCAGGGGCCGTTAAGCGACACGTCAAAGGTTGTCCATAGTTGCGCCCAGAAACCGCACCATGGTTCGAACTGTTGCTTAGCTCACCTGTCCTTAAGAGGTTGCTTGGTAATTAGTTTAGGGGCCTACACTTCCTGTCCTTTTTTGGGATTTTATTGTTGTTATGGTTTTTATATTTTATCTATTTTTTCTATGTTTTTTTAGATATTCTATCATATTATTATATGTCCCTGCTAAGTTTGTATTTGTTTTTTGTAAAATCTCTGGGTATGTATAGGGGGCTTTAATTTCTAGCTGTTTTGATCTGAATTTGTCCCTTTCTTGTTTGGTTTTGGTACAATTGTTGAAGATATGATGGAGATCTTCAGGGGTGTTACAATTGTAGCAGTTTATGTTATGAGGAAAGGGTCCTATGTATTTTCCCATGCTGTTTGCCAGCCTGGTTTTACCTATAATTATTCTATTTATGGTTGTTTGTTCTCTAGGTAAGCCCTTGGGCGGTTTTATATTCCTATTTACTTCCTTAACTGTAGTGTACAACACTCTCCCTATTGTACTAGTATCCCAATCATTTTGCCATTTTTTTTTTATCTATTTGAGTATTTATTAAACTGTATAGTTCTGATGTACTATATTGTAGTGGCTCGAAATTTGGATCGCTTAGTTTTTCTTTGGCTAGTTTGTCGGCCATTTCGTTGCCTTTAATTTCAATGTGGGAGGGTATCCACATGAATTCTACAATAATATTTTCGTTATTGAGTTGCTTTAGTTTGGCATTTATTTGATTGAGAAAATCTTCCCTACATTTAGTGGTGTTTGTTTGAATTGAAGAGAGGACACTTAGCGAGTCACTAATAATCATTGTCTTATTGGGTTTGAATTCTTCAATCCACTGTAATGATTTTAGGATGGCCCAGAATTCAGCTGTGTAAATAGAGCAGTAGTCTAGGAGACGTCTGCCTATTTGTACTTTATGCTCTGGTATGACCTTTTAGAAAAGAATTTTATTATCAACAAAATTTACTTATAATTTAAAAAGAGTTTATAAGTATAATAAAATAAGTTATGTTCTTAACTTTTACATATATATAATATTTATGTCTGTCTTATCTGACAATTATGTAAAACAATATTTTCATGTACAGAAGTGTTTATAATAACATTTGAATACAATAAATTTCCATCTTAAGAAAACAAATTTTCTAGATCCATTATATTTAGTGTATATAATAAAAAATAAATATTGGCATAAGTTATGCCTTTTATCTAGAACAAATTACTTTTATTTCTTAAAAATATTATTATGTGTTATTAGTTCAGGGGAGATAATAAAATGAAAAATAAGTACCGTTATATTGACTTTGAACAAAATGGGTCTTTTCCGTTAAAATGCACTACTGCAGACATTTTCAAAATATTTACTTTGCTTTAGTTTTTTTCTGCTATATTAAAAATATCGAAAAATCTTGAAATTAACATTGTTAAATCTATACAAAAAAAAAAGAAGAAGAAGCTGAAACTCGCTTTTAAAGACGATCTAACTTCGACGAAGGTAAGGCTCTCCGCTCTTGGACTCGCGGTACTAATTCAAGGCCTATAGTAAACATATAGAAACTCAATCATATTCCAGATTCAATAACTTAAAATTTCTAGGTGCTAATGATCAGACCTATATTTCTCCATGCACAGCTGTCCTTACTGCAAGCTTCTGTGTCGATAACAACATATGAGCCACTGCATATTTTAAAAATATCTACATGTGCATGAAACATATGTTATTGATTCTGTATCAAATCAATAAGGTGCTACTTTCATTTTGAGTACTCCTAAGTGAAGCCTGTAAAAATACTAAAATTGGATCAACAGAATATTGTCTAAATTTTAACAAATTTACATATAGGATAACCTCCCAAAAGATATTTTTACTAAAATTTTTACTTTTCTTTATTAATCAATTAATGACCACGAAACCCGTCTATACTCTATTATAATTTGTTCACCCATTTCTAGACTAGGTTATAGTTCTTCGATATAATTAGTACAGTGTGTCCTATAGTCTTTTGGGGGCGTTCACCAGTTATTATGTATTTTTCAGTGAGTGACATATGTTATGTGAAGTTGTTTGCATTTGTAACATGCGTAATAGAAATAATGTTGGAATATCTCTATGCTACTTTGCTATAATGCGGTTGACATTGTACTTTACTTGTGGAAATTGTACATGATCTAAGCACATGGTATAACATAATGGATGCTCCCATAGGCTTGACAAATTAACCAAAAGAACACTAAATTAAGCAATTATTAAAATATGGAAAACGAATTTTGCAGAAGTAGGCAGTAGTAGCTTCTGAAAGTGCAATGAACAAATTACAATATATCTGAAAATTAAAAAAAGTTATCGGATCTTTTTTCTACAATTTACATCTAAAGTCCAGGAAGTGAAAATGACTTGAGTGAGCTTAAGCTGTATATTATGAACCAATTATGGATCACCAAAACTGTATATACTCTATAATTTGTTCACCCATTTTTAGACTAGGTCATAGTTCTTCGATATAATTCGTACAGTGTGTCCTATAACTTGGTCACATTTTAGACTGGTTTCTTCATTGACCTGATGATAATATAATTTAATTCACCCTTGTATCCCACAAACTTGCATCAGATCACGTCTGCATTATATGCTATCTCGACGAATCAGTCCCTAACCCTCCACCTTTATTTGCTACTAAGAGAAACTTCTGTATAATAAATAGAACCAAACTAATGTGTGACATCCAAGAAAACCCAACAACTTGCTTACCTCATACAGCAGAACAACTCGATCACTGCCTGTGTTCATTGCTGGAAAAATATGCCCCAGTTACCAAGTGCAGAGTATGTGACCCGTTGAATATTTCACCGGTAATTTGTTTCTTTTATTTCATATTTGAGAAATAAGAAAATACATGCAGAATGCAACCTAAATAATGACAAAACGTATAAATATAAATGCAGTCATATTAGTTTACAACAATTTATTGACAGTAATTTAACAAGAATTTGTACCTCTATGTGACTTGATTTCGAGATATATATATATGTTTTGTACATCAAAGAAGCTGCCAGAAGGAGTGGGCGTGCCTTATCTTCTGGATACGCTGACTGACCGCCAGATTGAATTAGTCGAGTGGATAGGGCCCCAGCACTACCCAATCAGAATCGAGATAGGGGTGGGACCCTGATTTATTTTAAAGTATAATATCTTTAAACCTGCCAGCGAGCTTTAGTTCGCTATAATTCGTTAGAGAGGGATTGTCAGAAGAAGACAAGAACTCCGTTCGGTCATACGTTAATTGGCGGGAAAAACTTAGGAACAGAACTCTAAGTGTACTTCTAAAAAGGTCAGTGAGCTATTTGTTCGATCTTTCCTGTCTGCGACTGCATTTAATTGTAGATTGTATATATACTTATTATTACTAAAATCGTAGTAGGAATAATTATTTTGTGATGTTGATATATTTGTATATTTTGAAGAATGAGTTCATATTTGTAAAGAATCATTGCTTGCTAGCCGTCGTAAGAATTAATATTATTATAATTTGCTATGTGGTTATTTTATAGTACAATAGCACATTATCCATGCAATTATAGAAATTGGATGGTATGTTTGAAATGGTTGCACTGTGAGAAATTAGTAATATGATTATTTGAATATTTGTGTACGCTTGTGGGAGTGTATTGTACAGACATACGTCTGGTTGTTGTAATATTGTAAGTACAATAAGATTAAACATACATATATATATATATATATATATATATATATATATATATATATATATATATATATATATATATATATATATATATATATATATATATATATATATATATATATATATATATATATATACATATTAGATATACTGATGTGATACGATATATTGATATATGTATGATATCGTGCTATTACGGCATTGTTTCCCTGTAAGAGTGTGTGGGAATTTCGATGTGTATGTATGCGTGACCTAAAAAGTAATAGCCTTATCTGATGGTTAATTGATGCTTAGTGTGAGGTGAGATTCGATAAACCCTATGTTAACGCCTTGTGATTTTCACAGGAAGCTTCGTGGGACAGACTAGGATAGTGGTCCCAGTGTCTCCGATAGAGACGGAAGGAAGAGAAGGAAAGCGGGAATCTGGAGAGGAAGCTTCGGGGGACAGACCAGTGAAAGTGGTCCCAATAGTCTCGATAGAGAAACGGAAGGAAGAGGAGGAAGGAGAGAAGTCGGGAGGGGTGAAATCCAGGAGGAGTGGGAGGATCTAATAAATAGATGAGTACAACCAAAGGCCAGGTGGAAAATCGAACTCACACTGAAAATCATAAGATGAAATAGGCTATCACTTAAAGGACGAGTGATTGTGTGACATTTAAATCTATAAGCTTTATTAAATTGTTATTGTTTGAATTTCATCTTCGTGTTATATATATATATATATATATATATATATATATATATATATATATATATATATATATATATATATATATATATATATATATTGTTACGGCTATTGGATTTAATTTTATTTATTTTTAATTATTAAATCCAAATTTGTCATTTAGGGTTTAATATTCATTAATTGGGAGATTTTTTTATAGAAAGTTCAGGCTGACCACACTAACTGTAAACAAGTCCTTGACCTTGGCTTGGTTACCTCTTTATCTGACCTTGCTTCAGATTGATAAACAGGTCTTTAAAACTATTGGTTAATTTCAAGGATAACTTTTGTTTTTAGTTCTTGGGGTGTAGGAAATATCTAGAATACGTGACTTGCTGAAGGTAGTGACCTTCCATGAATTTCTAGAAAATCACGTGATCACTTGTTTACTTAAGAAAATCAATTATATAGACTTGTTTATGATAGAACAATTCAGTAGAATTTTGGGCTTTAAGATATTAGTTGTGTATTTTCTGTTTGAGTTTAATTTTAATTATTTTGTTATGGACTTTGTGTCAATTCATTGATAAAGAGGATTTATTATCTATTTGGAGGAGAAAACATGTGCTCATAATTCATTTGGATGATAATTAAACAAGAACTGCATCACGTGACATTGTCAGCCATTTTGGAATACATCGTCAAGATTCGAACCTGGAACTATTAGAACATTTATTTATCAGGACTCTTGCAATTCCATTAGTGGATTATTTTTGTGAATTCTATATTGGATTAATGTTGGATTTGATTCTCTAAAACTGTAAGTTTATTTATTTTATGAAAATAATTGTACTTAATAAATTCATTGTTCAAGTTATACAAGCTTGTTGGTTTTCACTCTTTCTGTGTTGCTGCTTTTTCGAGCCTAAGCACGTAACAATATATATATATATATATATATATATATATATATATATATATATATATATATATATATATATATATATATATATATATATATATAATTTAACCGTCGGCAGTACTGACTGGGGGCTCAGAGCTGTTCATCTATTTCGTCTTCAATTTAACTTATAAATTCACGACCCAGGTGGAACCTCCATAAATATTTTAATAAATATATTGCAAGTACCCCACCCCAACCTTTGGAAACGCTACAGACTCATTATCGTTCTAACTTGAAGAAAGCAAAAGACGATTGGATTGGACAAAGGCGCACATAAAAACAGAGAGCAGTCTGAAAAAGAATAACAGCAAAAAGGCATTCCAAATTGTGAAAGACTTCACCAGACAGAAGCAACAAAGAGTCAGTACTATTCACGACGACAATGGAAAATATCTCACGGAAGCAAGTGACACTGCAGTAAGATGGACTGCGTATTGTAAAGAACTCTACAACCATCCATACAATGGATACACAGATGTGCTTGAAGTTACAATCTCCACAAACGATGATGATTTCCACATTCTCAAAGAACGGTCGGGTCATCAATAAGAGCACTGAAGAATGGAAAGGCAGATAGAGTAGACAACATCCCAGCTGGACTTATCAAGGGTGGAGAGGTCAGAGATAGAACTACTAACAAAAATCTGCAGCAAGATCGGACATACAATGTGAATGGTCAGCACAGTAGACCCATTCAATGATTATAACACTCCCTCCAGAAAACAATCTCCAACTGTGCCAAAATTAAAGAACGATCAGTTTGATCAGCCATGCTAATAACGAGATGCTGAAGATTATCTTCAACAGACTAAACCCACAATAAGAAGAAGTAATCGCTGAAGAAAGAACAGCCAGGATTATGGAATGGACGAAGCACAACAGAACAAATATTCAATCTCAGGGTTCTGTGTGAAAAGTACTCGAAACATCAACAAGACATCTATCATCTAGATTTCAAAAAGGCTTTTGACAGAGTGTGGCATGAGGCATCGTGGGCCACAATGAAGAAGTACAACGCGAGTCAAAAGTTGACCAATACCATCAAGCAGCCCTATGCCAAGGCTACCAGTGCAGTGATTGCTCAAGGTTCTGTGGAAGACTGGTCCAAAACAACAGTTGGATTACGTCAGGTCTGTCTCCTGTCACCCACGCTTTTCAACATCTACTTTGAGCGCATCATGAGCGAAGCCCTGGAAAACCACTGTGGGACAGTCAGTATTGGAGAGCATATGATCACCAACCTCCGCTTTGCAGACGACATTGATGGACTGGCATGCAGTGAAGCCGAGCTTGCCACCTTAGTGAAGAACCTGGATGAAACATCTTCCATATTTGAAATGGAGATCAGCGCCGAGAAGACAAAGCTGATGACAAATAGTGGGAAACAAGTCTCAGACAAGATCAAAGTCAGAGGACAGGAACTGGAAACAGTGGGCAGGCTCAAATATATCTTGATTCCATGATCAACGAAGAGGGATCAAGAGCAGAAATTTTGTCACGAACAGCATATGCCCATTAGCACATATGACCAGAAAAAGGATCCAAGCTGGTGACATCTTGATAAAGTTTATTTAATAAATGAATCGTCCCATGCTGAATTTCTTAAGGCAACACAAACGTTTGCTTTGCACCAGTTGTATCATAGCAGTAAAAAGTATGGCAGAACTCTGTGTTAAATATCTTTTGGAAGTGCGACCACCTCAGGAAGCGATAATATGTGACAAATGCAGCAAATGGACGCATAGAAAAAGTAAAAGCTTTAACCGTTTTATATTAAATAGCGAGTATAGCATTTAATTGTCATGATATATTTTTTTAAAGTGATGGCTAGCATTAAGTGAGTATTCATATACAGGACAATAATTGTCATTACTCCGTTTTTAAACTATGTGTTAGTGCAATTAAACATTTTTGATCCGAGAAGAAATTAATTTGTGATGCGATCAATTGGTTGTTGTACGATTCTTCACTACTTATTGTTTATTAAATTTAGATATTTCCACCGATGACGTATCATACTGCAATTGCTTCGTACAACACCGAAAAACATAACAGACCTAGATTTTACGCGCCATGACTATAGCGAAGCCGAGAATCTAGGAAAGCCAATTGCGATCATCACAATAAATGACCACATGGACATAACTAGTGTTACTCTAGACGTACTCTCACATTGAACCAACATGTCATGAACATATGCAAGGCTGCATATCTTGAGCTGAGACTCATCAGTTCCATTCGTAAATATCTTTCAGTTGATGCCACTAAAACACTTATGTGTTCATTAGTACTTTCAAGACTAGACTATTGTAAATCAATTCCTTCTGGTTAGTCACAATATTTACTCCAGAAACTTCAAAAATTTCAAAACACAGCTGTTCGGATCTTCTTTAGAGTATCTCGATCAGATCACACCTCACCACTGCTTTGTACTCTACACTGGCTATCAATTCGATACAGAATGAAACACAAAATTTGTTCTCTGTGCTATGTTTCACTGACAGACTCCAGTCCAATATACCTATCCGGCCTCACTCATGTGTATACATCAGCAAGCTCTTCAGACAATCGCATACTCGTTGTTCCCACCATGAAAACGAAGTCATATGAACAACGTTCTTTTGCATACCAGGTAATGTGGAACGAATTGCCCATTGAAATTAGACACAAAGACACAGTAGTCCCTTTAAGAGTAATCTTAAAACTCGCCTTTCTCGAATGCAGGAACAAACTTAGAGACCAAATAATGTTTTGTATCTTATATGTTTTCAGCATGTTTTTATGTTTTCCAATTTCATTGTTTTTGTCATTTGTTTTTCTTAAGTGTAGTCATATCATTATAGATGGTGTAAAGCGCTTAGAGCTTCTAAAGATTAGGCGCTATACAAAGTCCTCATTATTAGTATTATTATTAATTGAAAGTACAGATGCCAACGTTGACCATGTGGATGAATTCATAGACTCGCAACAACAACCTTTCAAAAGAAGCAGGCGACTGGATGTGGTATCAGAAATGTGCAGCGTTGGCTGCATGCTAACTAATTTTGTAACCGCCACATTCCGCGTTAACTTTTTTGATACAATGTTGTATCGTTTTATTTGTACGTGCCTTAAAGACTATATTTTCCAGATGAAAATCCGTGATTATGGGCTTGCAATTTTTTTTAAAGCTTCCGTTCTTTGGTTTGATAGCTTTGGGCACTGAGCAAATTTGCTTTTTTAAATAGAATCACATGTTATGCTATAACATCTCCATACCAACAATGATTACTATTATATTTTTAGGCATGGATCAGTCTGTTAGTGTAACCCAGTACACCCAGTCACAGGGTGAGACAACTCCCACCGTCAGATTTGGGTTGTTTTATATTTTGGTGGATTGCTTATTACAGGTAAGGGGGCCCATACCGATATGTTGTTGACTTACGTAACAAACTGGAAAAAATTTGTAAATTGGCTCAAGAAAATCTCTGCGACGCAAGGGGACGTCAAGCCAAGTACTACAACAAAAAGGCGAAGGAACGTCACTTTGAGGTGGGTGACAAGGTGTTGTTGTTGTTGCCATTAGAGCACAACAAGCTGCAAGTCTCATGGAGGGGACCATTTGTAGTAACAGAGAAGAAAGGTGGACAGAACTATCGTATCCGAGTAGGGGATAAGGACAAGTTGTTCCACGTGAATCTTCTGAAGCGTTACCGTGTGCGAGAACCACCCACGGAGTTCGTGGTGGCTACCGTCGTAACGGAAGAACACGACGACAACGCAGGGCAGGCGGAAGTACTCCCTAGTTGTCCGTTGACGAGGGAGGAAACCTACGTCGATGTTGCACTTGACGTTACGTTAACGTCAGACCAACGTAAAGAGGTGGAGTCAGTACTTCAAGAGTATTCGAGCGTCTTAACAGAGATACCTGGGAAGACAGAGCTGGAGGAGTTCTCTTTGAAGCTGCTGGACGAGAACCCAGTGAAGTTAAGACCATATCCGTTACCGTATGCTAAGTTAGAAGCGGTCCGCGAGGAAGTTCAAACTATGTTAGACTTAGGTTTTATCGAACCAAGCGAGTCGGCTTATAGCTCTCCTATTGTACTGGTCCAGAAGAAGGATGGGACACACAGATTTTGTGTCGACTACCGAAAGTTAAACCGAATCACAGAATTCCAGGTAGAACTTTTACCTGACCCTGAGTCCATTTTTGCAGGGGTAACCCATGCAAAATATTTTTCAAAAATTGATCTGTCCAAAGGATACTGGCAAATTCCAGTCCGTAGTGAAGACAGAGCAAAACTCGCCTTTGCAACTCCAGATGGGACTTACCAGTGGTTAGTCATGCCATTCGGGGTGCAGAATGCGCCCAGTGTCTTCACCCGTATGATATGGAAATTCCTTGAACCATTGCGGGGGATGGGAGTTTCCAACTTCATGGACGATCTACTATTAGCTACAGCTACATGGGAAGAACACATATTTTTGCTGAAAAACGTCTTAGGACGACTGCGACAAACCGGACTGACCGCACGACCATCGAAGTGCCATATAGGGTTCAGACAATTAGACTACCTAGGACATACCCTCAGCGAGGACACGTTCACCCCAGAGAGTTCAAAAGTCAACCAACTTAGGGACGCATTACGACCGACTACTAAGACTGAAGTTAGATCTTTTTTAGGTTTGGCAGGGTATTATAGGAGATATGTTGCAAACTTCAGCGCTATTGCGAGTCCATTGACTGACTTAACTCGGAAAAAAGCGCCGACCAAAGTAGTATGGACAGACGCATGTGAACGTGCAGTTCAGACGCTAAAAGACAGACTGACGTCAGACGCCATAGTTAAATTGCCTGACGTGACACGGGATTTTGTTTTGAGGACAGATGCTTGTGATAAAGGTTTAGATGCAGTGCTACTGCAAGAGCACGAGGAAAGCTTATTCCCAGTTGCGTATGGTAGCAGGAAACTGTCAACTGCAAAAATTAACTAGTCAGTGTCTGAGAAAGAATGCTTGGCGATTATCTTTGGAATAACTAAGTTCCAACGTTATCTGTATGGCAGGAAGTTTACTTTGGAAACAGACCACCAGCCGCTTGCGTATTTGGCCCAGGCGAAATTAACTAACGGTTGATTAATGAGATGGTCACTGTTTCTACAACAGTATCAGGTTCAAGTGCGCTACATCAAAGGTAGGGATAATGTAGGAGCTGATTGTTTAAGTCGGTTAGGGATGTCTGAGGTGAATAGGTCACCTAAGGACATGTAACGGGAGCAGAATAGTTCTCCGAAAAATTTGGGAGAGTAAAAAAAATACCGATTTTACTCTTAACAAAGGGGTACTGTAAAGTGCCAAATTTTTCGTCAGAAAAATCTATTAATTAATTCTTAGTCTAGCCAACAATTAACTGTTATCTTGTGTCAGATTTTGCACGGAGAAATGTTTGTCTAAACTCGGCTCACACCATTAGTATGTTTATAGTAAAAACGAACTAGTTGTATGACAGGCTAGAAAGGCAAAATTCACACGAAAAACTGTCAAAATTGATTTGAGAGAAACGACAGGGTGTTAAATACAACCCCAGGTGGCATTTTTGGTACTTTACTAAGCTGTTTTCCAAATGTCTGTTGGAATAGCATTTATTCCGATTGGTCAAATGTGGTATGAGGGGTGGGTCGATCCCTGAATCTTGGAGGGAATATACTCTTCGATTTGGTGAATTTTCGTCAGTCTTGAAGTTCTCTGAGAGAGAGAGAAAACAAAAGTCAAAATACATAGTAGAGACTCCGAGCGGTACTTTAGGGAAAGACGTCCGTAAAATCGTGATTCCAGGGAAAATTGATAACCTAGGAACGATTGTAAGACGCAAAAAAAACCCACAAGGTATTTAACTCAAATTCACATTTATCATAATGTACTTTAATATCATGTTTCTTCGTTACAGATGCAGGATGTGTTGATACTTTGTATGAATAGTTCGGTTATTACATTGATTTAGTAATGTACTTTTGAATTCTGAATTAGAATTTTCACCTTATTTACGTAGGTAGGTTAATGGGTGTTGTAGAAAATCCGCTGTGTACATTTATGATTGGAAAGTGCTACATTAATTTTGAATTGATCATATTAGTGAATATTGATTGTGTGCTATGATTTACTGCCTCACTTTACGTAATGATTTACGGGAATATATGTGACTTCCCCAAATTCTGATGTCGATAATTAGCGGTATAGCTGTATTGATCTGAAGACTTGTGTAGTATTTGCTAGCCGTATAAAGGTTATCACTGATAGTAAGATCTGATTGTTCGAACCAGAAAGACGGACGGGCAATTTCAACTCTTAAAGCATAACGAGATACTTAGGGCGTTTACCCTTTTCTTTTCAAAGGAAAATAGTTTGTTTGGAGAGAGAGAAATAGCGAGGAGGTCGAAATCCAAAGGAGGAAAAAGAATTTAGAAGTCAGAGTTGTGAGAACCCCACGTTCATCCAGAGGACAAGTTAAAGTCGAGACGCAAGCAAGAAAAAGTCGACGAGCAGGTCATGAGATTTTACCAAGTGGTCAAATGTTAATGAACACTCGATTTCGTGATGAAATTTGCTATCAGCCATTAACGGATAAATTTGTCTATTTTATTGGTGTTTGAAATTTAGTTAATGTATCAATTTTTTTAAAACTTCGGTTTTAGAGTGCTTCTGAACTGAGAGTATTCAAAAGGAAAGAAAATTGTAATTTACTGTGTCTTTTCTTCTCTTGATTCTTTTGATTAAATTCTTTATTTATCTTTACGGGGTTCGTGTGTTGTCTTTGTTCAAGATATTGTCTCAGATTGCCATATCCAATCTATAACCGGGCAAATCACACCGTAGAAGTCATTCCATAGATAACGAGTATTAGCGGGAGACGGTTTCGGGTGCTGTTTTTCCAAGTTGCGCAATACCTCTGACCAGTGGGCTTGTGCAATATTGTACCAATAGCGCTTGGGATCGAACGACTCGTTACATACTCCTAAGTGAAGCCTGTAAAAATACTAAAAATGCATCAATAGAATATTGTCATAAATTAAAAAAAAATACATTTAGGATAAGCTCTCAAAAAGATATTTTCACTAAAATTTTACTTTTAATTATTAACCAATCAATGACCACGAAACCCATCTATACTCTATAATTTGTTCACCCATTTCTAGACTAGGTTATAGTTCTTCGATATAATTAGTACAGTGTGTCCTATAGTTCTTCGGGGGCGTTCAACAGTTATTATGTACTTTTCAGTGAGTGACGTATGTTATGTGGACGTTGCTTGCATTTGTAACATGCACAATAGAAATAATGTTGGAAAATCTGTATGCTACTTTGCTATAATGTGGTTGACATTGTACTTTACTTGTGGAAATTGTACATGATATAAGCACATGGTATAACAAAATTGATGCTCCCATGTGCTTGACAAATTAACCAGATTTAATCAAAACTACAATAACTTTAGCTGTTATTTAAATATGGAAAACGAATTTTGCTGAAGTAGGCAATAACAGCTTCTGAACGTGCAATAAACGAATTACTAAATATCTAAAAAGTTAAAAAAAAGTTATCGGATCTTGCTTCTACAACTTACCTCTGAAGTCCAGGAAGTGAAAATGACCATGCGGAGCTAGCAGTGTTTTTTATTTTATACGAGCACAGCTTAAGTGAGCGCAAGTTGTATATTATTAGCCAATTATGGAGCACCAAACCCATATATACTCTAGAACGTGTTCACCCATTTCTAGACTAGGTCATAGTTCTTCAATAAAATTAGTACCGTGTTTCATAACATTTCCTAATATTCCTTCATTGACCTCATGACAATATTCTGCAATCCACCCTTGTATCCCACGAACTTGCATCAGATCACCTCTGTATTATATGCCATCTCGATGTATCAGTCAATAACCCTCCACCTTTATTTGCTACTAAGAGAAACTTCCGTATGATAAAAAGAACCAAACCAATGCATAACATCCAAGAAAACCTAAGAACTTACTTACATCCTACAGCAGAACAACTCGATAACTGCATGCGTTCACCAACTGCAGAGTATCAATAACAAAGTGTTCTCCGTGGTATAGCAGTGTTATGGACCTGCATCGCACTGCTAAAAGACATCACTGTAAAGCAGAGAGGCTTCGGCTTTCCACCAGACTCACTATTCATAAACAATTATATGAAGCCGCTACGAAGAAAATCATAAACATAGTTTATTTAGCCAAATTATATCACAACAGTACCAAGATCAGGGAGAGTCTCAGCTGCAGAGAGCTTTTAGAAATAACTAACAAACTAATGTCAAGGAACAAATGTAAACCACATACAAATACCTTCTCTCCAGTAGACCTTCCGGACCTATTTGTAATTTTTTTTCCGTGACAAAGTACAAACCATTAGATATATACTTGACAACACAATTTCAATTGACTCGTTATCACCATACAGTTACAATAAAGAATGTCAGCAGCGACAATTAGGAGCATTTAAACCTGTCTCTATGGATATAGTAGGACAAATCGTGATAAAGAGTGCACCAAAGTTATGTGCACTTGATCCAATTCCAACATCACTGCTGCTTAAGTTCTGATACCCAATATTGCCTTCACTAACTGATATTATTAATATCTCTCTCTCTCATCAGTGGAATTCCCGTCATTTTTCAAAACTGCCAACGTAACGCCTCTGCTAAAGAAACCAATACTTGACCATAACGATTTAAAGAACTACCGCCCAGTTTATAATCTCCCGTTCATATAAAAAAACTTAGAAAACGTTCTTCTAACCCACCTTATATCTCATCTGAATACAAACAGTCTTTTTTAGCAAGGTAGAGTCTGCATATCGCCCTTGCCACAGTATTAAAACTACACTTCTGAAAGTATTTAATGACATTCTCTCTTCTCTCTGCTTTGGATACCGGAAAGATTACCGTCCTCACCCTCCTTGATTTGTCTGCAGCATTTGACACAACAGATCATGATATATTACTTCACCGTCTCCAGCATTTATTTGGCACTCAGAATACAGCCTGACAGTGGTTCAAGTCCTACTTAGTCAACAGGAAACAAACTGTATCTGCAAATGGAATACACTCCAGCCCAGTTGATCTATGTTATTGTGTTGCATAGGGGTCTGTTCTCGGACCTGTTCTATTCATTCTATACACTCAGCCGCTCTCAAGTGTCATAGATGATCACCCAGAGTCTCATCAATTGTATGCTGATGACACCCAAATATACCTGTCTAGCCACCCAACTGACGTTGGTGCTACTATCCAAGGAGTAGAGAGATGCATTTCTGATGTGAAATCATGGATGACATGTAACAAGCTTTAGCTGAATGATGAGAAAACTGAGGCCATTCTGGTCAGAACCCAAAGACTTTTCCATTCATATCCTTTACCTCAAGCAATAAATATCAGCAGCACCAACATTAAATTTACACAGTCAGTACGAAAACTAGGTGTTACTCTAAACAGTACTCTCACATTGCGACAACATGTCATGGACATATGTAAAGCTACTTATCTTGAGATGAGACGCATCAGCTCCATTCGCAAATATATTTTAGTTGATGCCACTAAAACATTTGTGTGTTCATTAGTACTTTCTAGACTAGATTATTGTAACACAATTCTGGCTGGTTTGTTTCAATATATACTCCAGAAACTTCAAAAAGATCAAGACATCTTTAGAGTACCATGATCAGAGTACACTTTCCAGGGTCTAGCAATGTGGAATGAATTGGCCATTGAAATTAGGCACAAAGACACAGTGATCCCTTTCACGAGTGCTCTTACAACTCACTTTATCGACTGCAAGAACAATTTTAAAGACCTGATAATGTTTCATACCTTAAATATTTTCAGCATTTTGTATGCTTTTCAATTTCATGGCGTTTTGTTTTTGTTTTTGTTTTTTTCTGTAGTCATATCATTATTGATGTAAATTGCCTAGAGCTTCTAAAGATTAGGTGCTGTACAAAGTCATTATTATTATTATTATTATTATTATTATTATTATTATTATTATTATTATACTCTAGTACCTAACTTACACCCATCAATCATACATCGAAATAAAGGGAATGGAAAGTTCTTCTAGCAACACCTAAGATATACAAAGTCTATATTATATAGCCAGTATCACCAGCAAAGAAATCCTGGAAAATTATTTTTCTTTAAAATTCTAACCCTATGCAAAATACGAAACTGTAGTGAGCCACCTTTTCAATAAGGACTGTTATCTCCACTGTTTTATTACCTCCCAGTAGGGGCCCCGAGTGGTCGAGTAGTCTAACGCGCTTTCCGTTACGGATCACTGCCGTCTCACCTCTGTCTGCGTGGGTTCGAATCTAAAATTCTGCTAATGTAGTTATGTGAGAAAGCTTGCCAGTAGCTTCCCTTGGGTCAGTGGTTCTTTCCGTGGGTTTTCCCGGGTTCTTCCTCCACCAATAATACTGGCCGCCATGTATAGCCTATCTTGTGCTGAAAAATGGCGTTAAACCCTAAAACAAACAAACAAACAAACAAACAAACTCTTAACCAGTAAAGATAAAAATGACGCAATCACAGAATTTTAAGAAAATAAAGTGACGCGCAAAACCTGATGTATCTGAGAGAAAAAAAATGATACATTTCGTAGTTCTTACCGAAATTATGCAACAGTTACAGAAGGAAATTTGTGAACATTGTAATAAGTGTTTTACACAGGTTTCCAAATAACAAAAATACTGAAAAATCCGTGGTTGAAACGCAATCGGATTTTGAGTCCCAAGTTTGTTTCTAGAAAAGAACGATTTTATGTTTTCTGTCAAATTTAAGGATGGAATGTACAAAAGTAAATCGATGGATAACAACTAAACTTCGATTTTTTGTTCTGCAGATTGAAGTAGCTTGAAACAGCTTCAGTAAGAACTTTAAACTCAAAATATTTTAGATTGCATACCAAATTTTTTTCCGGGGTGTTATTAGTCCTACATATAAGACTTCGACATTTACGAAATTTAAAATTTTCAATAATATTTCACATAACTGGCAACTAAAATAACGACGTGTTTCTACAAATTAAGTCATAATGTTTGAATGAGACTTTACTTACAAGTGACATTGCAGAAAGATGGACCGAGTATTGTAAAGAACTCTACAACCATCCGTCCGCAGGAGACCCAGAGGTACTTGAAGTTCCAAACTCAACAAATATTGATGATTTCCCCATTCTCAAAGAAGAGGTGGAGTCAGTAATAAGAGCATTGAAGAATGGAAAGGCAGCTGGAGCAGACAACATCCCAGCTGAATTTATCAAGAATGGTGGGGAATCAGTGATAGAAGTACTAACACAAATCTACAACAAGATCTGGCAGACAGGCGGATGTCCAACACAGTGGACCCAGTCACTAATTATAACACTTTCCAAAAAGGCAATCTCCAACTGTGCCAAAATTATAGAACGATCAGTTTGATGCTAGTAAGGTGATGCTGAAGATCATCTTGAACAGACTGAACCCACAAGCAGACGAAATAATTGCTGAAGAACAGGCTGGGTTATAAAGTGAAAGAAGCACAACAGAATAAATATTTAATCTCAGGGTTCTGTGTGAAAAATACTCGCAACATCAGCAATACATCTATCATGTGTTCATAGATTTCAAAAAGGCTCTTGACAGAGTGTGGCATGAGGCAATGTGAGCCACAATGAAGAAGTACAACACGAGTCAAAAGTTGACCAATACCATCAAGCAACCGTACGCCAAGGCTACCAGTGCAGTAATTGCTCAAGGTTCCGTTGGAGACTGGTTCAAGAGAACAGTTGGAGTACGTCAAGACTGTCTCCTGTCACCCACGCTTTTCAACATCTACTTAGAGCGCATCATGAGCGAAGCCCTGGTAAACCAGTGTGGGACAGACAGCATTGGAGGGCATAAGATCACCAACCTCCGCTTTGCAGACGACACTGATGGGCTGGCAGGCAGTGAACATGAGCTTGCAACCTTAGTGTAGAACCTGGATGAAACATCTTCCAGATTGGACATGGAGATAAGCGTCGAGAAGACAAAGTTGATGAGTGGGAAACAAGTCTAAGCCAAGATTCAAATCAGAGGACAGGAACTTGAAACATGGGCAAGTTCAAATATATCTTGGTTCCATAATCACCGAAGAGGGATCAAGAGCAGAACTTTTGTCACAAGTAGCATATGCCCATTAGCACATATGACCAGAGAAAGGATCCAAGCTGCTGACAACTTGATAAAGTTTAGTTACTAAATGAATCG
Organism: Unio pictorum; assembly: GCA_030141615.1. Taxonomy (NCBI): domain Eukaryota; kingdom Metazoa; phylum Mollusca; class Bivalvia; order Unionida; family Unionidae; genus Unio; species Unio pictorum. The sequence goes on along the minus strand of JARLTB010000396.1, from coordinate 539,246 downwards.
TCCCTTTAAAGATAAGGTTTGTTATCATGCTGAATTTCTTAAGACAACACAAATAATTGCTTGTAGTCAGTTTAATGCAGGCATATAAAAACCAAGATGGCACCAATTTTATTATTGCAGTAAAACGTATGGCAGAACTCTGTTAAATATCTTTTGGAAGTGCGACGACAAATGCAGCAAATGGACGCATATAAAGTGTAAAAGATGTACGATTTTTATATTGAATAGCGAGTATAGCATTTAACTGTCATGATACTTTTTTTTTAAGTGATGGCTAGCATTATGTGATTAGCTGAGTACTGTTCCTAACAGCGTAAGCGATCTATAGCTTATGACAACAATAAAAATCACATAACCGCTTCCCTGCCAACAGGTATGATAGAGTGGTATCTCTTTTACAATCATGGAAATTATTGTAACTTCATTTGTATGTCAAAGGTTACCAAAACGATACTTAGATAATGATGTACTCAAACTGGAAAATATCTTCTTATTTATGATCTTTATTTTTTTCGTATAGCAAATTCATACACTTTTAGTTACATTGTTACAAATGGTCGATTTTGGTACACCGCAGAAACCTTTCTATGCCAAGTATTCTCATTGAGATAACAAAATTGGAACCAGCAGAAAACAATCCATCAAAATAGAATGAATCGCAACCAGTAAAAAGCTGTTTTAAAATCAGGAAAACTTTGAGATTTCTTTTAAAAACAGCGACCTTTTCTGGTGCTACAGATGTGGTTGAAACAACGTATAAGATTAAAACATGAACGGGTCAGCTCGCAAATCTTACTTTCAGGTACCTGATCCGATTCATAAACAGACAAAGCTATCATGTCTGTGAACTTTTCGAACTTTACCTTCAGTAAGCCTCTATGCTGAGGCAAGTCATTACTGTATCGTAGACGAACGAAAATGGCACTTGATGATATTATCAAATTAACCTATTAACCATGTTTTGATACAATATTTAATCCTGTATTTGATGCCGTATTTATCCTTTCATGTGATGCCATATTTAACCATGTATGTGATGCCATAATTAGACCTAAATATCAAGTCATGAAAATTCGGAAGCAAAAAGCAATGCATAAATCAGTACTGCCATTACATCTCAAGCACAAAATCGGGGAGGGGAAGAGTGGTAGACTGGTCCAAGGTACTATACTTAACAGGGCAGTATCATTTTACTTCTGTTTGTGTTGTTTCTAGTCTCGTCTCGGTCAACATGAGTGTGTGAGAAAGCTATCCAGTAGATTCCTGTGGGTCGGTGGCTTTTCTGGTGATCTTTCCCGCCAAATATAACGGCTGCCATTATAGTCTGTAGTGTGAAGTATACATTATAAATTATATTTAAAGGTATAGGAGATATTGTAATACTCCAAAATAGGGCAATTCTTAAAGTAATTCTATAAATATAAAAGTAAAGAAGGTGCCTAACAGTATGTTTGCTCTTTTTTTTTAATAAAAAAATGTATTTTTGCTATATTGTGTGTTTGCCATTGATTCTCAGTGTGGGGGCGGCACTCTCATTCAAATTTGTATCCCAGTTGTCTTATTGTATGAAATTGTTGGACTTTACAATCGTGCAAATTGTTTTGTATAAATTTTACTTTATTTTTCTTAGAATTTATGAATTTTGACGAGAAAACGGTGCATTACGAGATCTGTAGAAAAAGAAATTATCCTAGTGTTTCATGTGAGTAGTCATGGTGTGTCGTTTTCTCGATATAACTCAATAACTAAAAGAGGCCGTACCCGAGTAAGGTTTTGCGTTTTTTTTAAATTACGCTTTTTCTATCTGCATGTTTTAGCCTTCTCATTTCAAGCTACCAAATTCCACACGGTGTCGTTGTGTTTTTAATGGTTAGTCCCTAAGGGTTAGTAAGGGAAATTCTTTGTCGTCGTTTTGTGCTGATTGTTTGGTTAGTACCCGTGTATTTATTCTGTTTGTCCATGTCTTCCATGTGGGATTTTCCTGCGCTCTTCCGCATAGCACTGTGGCATCTGTACGTCGTACTGTACCCACGTGGAGACTTTCTGTATTCTTATACCATGACTGGAGGGGATATACTTTTTGAATGAAAACAAAGAAAATGAAAAACGGACAAGAAATCAAGGAGATAGATGTTAGTTATCTAATTTGGAAAACCAAATGTCTAATATTTATTTAAAGTATTGGTTTTACAAGGATAAAAACTAGTATTGAGGCACCGGAGGGCGTTTCCAAGAAATAATTGCATATTCCCTCTGTGGGGTAAATGATGGGATCAGAGATCAAGCCCGTGCTTAGCGGTATTCTCCTCCATGCGGAATTTCATATTTCCTGAGGTGAGATCTGAGGCTGGTTCTGCACCCCGTGCTTGACGCCACACGCCCCCCCCCCCCCCGGAAAAGATTTTGCCCGGACCAGGTTAACTCCCAATTGTGATAACCTGGTCACACGCCATCATAGTACTGGTTATATATTCTGTGACTTTGTATAATCTATTTTTGTCGAAACTTCCATCAAAATATAAGATGTTGCTCCTTTTTCTCCTATTTCCAAGAATATGTTTTCTTCTTGTCTTGTTCCCATAAGTCCTTCCTCTCTTTATACTTCACAAATAAATTCTTTATATTTCTGTAATTTATCGGGACTTCTAATTTATTTGTTAGCTTATTATTTTTGTAAATATCCCCTCTATTTCTTATTGAGAAACCAAACCAGCAGATGTAGAGACCATACCATGGCGATTTTGGATCAGAATTAATGGATTTAAATCTATTAAAAATATTAGCACATTTTAATAAAATTGAGCTGGGTAGAGCTAATCACCCTCCCACAACCCCATATGAAATTTACTATTTCATTGTCTATCTTATATATATATATATATATATATATATATATATATATATATATATATATATATATATATATATATATATATATATATGGCTTTTTTAAATGTGTTAAAACTGGACATTCTGATAGATATAATTACTAGAAACATATAAATGTACTCTTTTTAATACACACATATTTTATCACGACTCTAGGGTCTTTAATTAATCGATAGGAAAGAGCGAACAGGAGCAGGTTTTTCAAACTTTAACAATAAATGAATAATTAACAATAAAAAATAACTTATTTCTCTTGAATACAAAGTGAAAGTCAAAAAGAAAATGACCAAATTGGGAAATAAATCCTAAATAGTCTGAACAAAGTTATATGACCTGTCCTAATGAACAAAGTTCTAATTAAAATCCAAGTAATAATCCATGATGTCCTTGTTTTAATTTGCTATAATTCCCAGTTAATGTCTCCGCACTAGAATATTATTTATGAGCACTTTGTATTTCCAGTGATTACAAACACTTGAATAAATAAACACTGAGCATAACATACAAACCCTCTACTTGATCTATGTCACAATTAGCATTTTCTTGAAATTTTATGACTTCAAAGAATTGTCCATAAATTATAACAAAGAATTAGGTAAACATAATGCATTTGACTCAGACCAAGATAATTATCCTAATATTTAACCTACACTCTTATGAAAATAATATTAGCTATGTCTTACTTGTTAACAGAATAAATATATCAGTCAAGAACAACATGAACTTGATTATAAACAAGGTCAATTAAAACATACTTTAATGCACAATTAATAATGATCCCCCAATTATATATATATATATATATATATATATATATATATATATATATATATATATATATATATATATATATATATATATATATATATAATAACTATTCCATGAGGTGATGGAAGCAACTAATAAGTTTGTCCGTATGATTTGCTGCGGATTTTTTTTATTCTTCTTCTGTCTATTGTTTTTGCTTGTTTTTGTTTTAGTGTTTGTTATGGTTAAAGTATTTACCCACCATTTCAATCGGCCATGATTATGTTACCACATTTGCATAAAGTATATCAGGTTGGTGAAAACATACTCTTGGTATTCCTGTTACAGATATGTATTTTAATATCTCTTATACCTCCTAACTTCCGGAGTCGGATCAATGTCTTTTATATCAATACCAAAAACATTGATATGTTTCTCAGAAGTTCGTCGTGTCCAAACGCAGCCTGCACCACTTTCTATTAAATTCTCGCTCGCAAAATACGCTTGATATTGAATGTATGTACAATTTTCATCAAAAGAAATCATTAGGGTAATAAGCTTTCACTAAAACTAGTTTTCTAAGAAATTCAGCCACTGACACGTTTTTTTTTTGTCCCACAAAATGGGTAGGTGTGAGGTTAAATCCAAAATCAAAAGGGATGAGCAAAGTTGACCCAGTTTGGTCACAGGGTGAGGCAACTCCCATCGTCAGATTTCGGTTGTTTTATATTTTGGTGGATTGCTTATTACAGGCTTACAGCTATAAGGATGTTGAACAATCGATTAAAACATCCAGGCGTTGGGGTGAGGTGCAACTGCCCCCACCCCCGTGGATGTCCGTGGCTTCTGATCATGAATAATCTGTACGCACTGAACTGATTGGGACGTCCTTGTCCGGTGATGGGAACTTCAGTTCTATTACTTTTTCATGAGAATCTTTCGCGAATGGCTGTAAGAAACACGTTGTAGATGTGCCCAGAATGGGGTATATTTCCCCCCTCTCCCCCCAAAAAATAAAAGATCTTCCAGCTGAATCAATGTCAAAAATCCATCACCATGTTGCTTTGTCAGCCAACATTGGCTAATGGTGTTTAATTTTCCCAAGACGTCACATAAAACGTGTAGCAAAACATATCAGTTTGTATCGTGTCTAGTTATATTGCAATAAAATTGCTATGTTTTGTCTCTGTCAGTCTGGTCACTCAGCAAATTAATAGGGGGCAATAACTAAACGTCAAAACTTGGATTGGTATTCAAATTAGGAATGTGATTTCCACTTGGCCGCTCCATTTCTTTCATTCTACACTGATATTCACTCTCTTCCGTCTGACTTTGCCTCCGCATCTGTGTCTGTATGTCTGTCTGTCTCTCCTCTTTCTTCGATTGTAATGCATTTACTCTTTCTGAAACTGTTTTTTTTTAAATTTGGTAACTATACTTGTGTTTCTTTTTCCCCTTTCTCCGATTGTAAATGTATTTGCTCTTTCTCTTTTTTCAATTGCAACTGCTACTGAATTTATTTTTCTTCCTTATCTTGCTGAAGTTCAAACATTCTTAACTCTATATCCATCTTTTATTTAAATTTTAATTTCTTTACTTTTCTGATAAAGACATCAAAAGGAAAGAACCTTTATCAAAAACATTCTTTTCTATCAAATACTGGACCAAATATTATTTTCTTGCTTCGTTAAGGGTGCCTTTGCTTCAGAAAGATCATATTTTCTGGCTAGTTAGATCAATTCATGTTTTTTTCTTCAAAGGGTCTAATTGTTCCTGGGTAACATTTGAACGAAAGATTCCAATTTTGATGGCTTTGTAAAGAAATCTTGCCAATTTCACTTAAAATTTCAAAATTGTAAAATAATACTTGGGATTTTATAAAATTAAAAACTTGGAGAAATTTCAAATTTCAAAATACAAATTTTTTCTGGAATATTTTAACAAAAATGTATCTATTCAAGGACGAGCAGCCCAGTTTCTTTGTTACGTGTTTATGCTCTTTTAAACAGTAACGAGAAAAGTGAAGATATTAAGCTTTGTAAAATTTAACAAATAATTTATTTCCCTAGAAAAAAAAGTAAAAATGAGAGAAAGAACTGACGGTTTCAAGAATCAAAACCAAAAATTCAAACAGAAGTCCTAGTAAAAAAATGTTCTAATTAATCTGGGTTTGAATCTCGACTAAAATCCAAAATGGAAGATGATGACGTATACTATTGTCATTATAGTACTGAAGTGTCAACAGTTCTTTATTGAACCACAGTAAATTACATTCCGGTGTCTGAATTCTGTAAATTACAAGAGCCATATTTGTCCAAGAATTATTTGTAAGTATCGAAGGGAGAAACAAATATTCTTAGAATCCAAATAATTTGAAGAAAAATTAAACTTAAACTAAAGTTAAGTTAAATTAAAAATTAACTGGTCACAATAAAGTATCTTGGCGTCTAAGTGTTTAAAAGCCCAAGTGAAATTATATCACAATATATCACAACTAAATCTGGCTAAAACCAGAATTTCTAAATAATTGCTACATGTTTCTAGAACGACGTAGAATCAATTTACATCTAAAGACACGTATTTCAATACAGCTTTAAATTCACTCTTTGAAACCCACGGTAAGGAAAAATTAAAGAAACGTTTTGAAAAGTTGTTTACTTTAACTTGCAAATCAAGGACAGGAACTAGGTCAACTTTAGATACAAATTTCTAATATCAGGTTAGTTGAAAAACCGAACCGAACTTCTGGAAAATATCAAATTCTCTAATAATATGACATTACAATAGCATGTAATGGAATAAAAAAAAATGTAACAATTAAAACTAACCAAACAGCAATTAAATCACTCAAATATACCTTAAATCAAATATACATAACAATATATAATTATATACACGCATGCACACACTCACAATCATGCGATCTGTTAACATGACAAAACAAAACCCCTGATCAAATCTGCAATACAAACAAAGCCATACTCGTAATAATCATGGCAACACGTGTGACGCTATACTTCGAATACTTTCCGTTTTTCTAGGTGATTCATTACAGTTTGAAAACTGGAACAAGATGTATCGAACATTTTACAGGATAATATTCTTGTCTTTGTTTATGTCTTTATCAAGTTTTCTGCGTAAGTTGTCGTGCTTTATATTTCAGTTCGTCGTTAGTATTTGCCATTGACAAATGGAACCATTGACTCCCGAAAGCACTAGAGCTTGTGTAATACTAGTTTTGCATTATTACTTGACAGTTTGTTTCCTGTAGACGAGATGATCTCATGGGATTAATCACACACACACACACACACACACACACACACACACTTCGCTTAAGTAAATATACAAAATTTTAACCCAGATGTGCAAAGGTTCAGTCGACTCTTTCCAGGCATACATCATTAATGTAACTCTATCTTCAAATCACTATTTATAGATGTATCGCCAGGTAGTATGTTGAATTGAAAAAGAAAAAAAAAATTAATCAAATTTTAAATTAAAATTATTTCAATTTAGTTTGATAAATATGAATGAGTGAATATAATTATTATATGCTAATTTTTCCGTTAATTTTACATTGTCAGAAGGGGCCCTGAGTGGCCTAGTGGTCTAAAGCGCTCTAATGTACGGATCACTGGCATCTCACCTCTGCCTGAGTGGGTTCGAGTCTCGGATTCGGCCAATGTGGGTATGTGAGAAAGCTTGCCACTAGCTTCTCATGGGTTGGTGGTTCTTTTTTGGGGGTTTTCTCGGGTTCTTCATCCACTATTAATACTGGCCGCCATGTATAGTCTTGCCTATAGAGTTAAGCCCTACAACAACAATAGCAACGTTGTCAGAATCATGCAATATTTACGATACGCACGTGAATAAAGGAACCACTTTCTATTTGTAAACAAACAATGGACGCAGACGACAGCACTTTGAATTTATGTTATTTGTCTGCGGGTGAAATAAAGTAACTTGAGCCATTTGAAAGTAGAGATCGCAAAGTTGAAAACAACAACAAAAACGTTTCAACGAAGCAGGCTACTAAACGTGATATCAGAAATGTGTAGCGATGGCTGCATGATAACTACTTTGTAAACAAATCATGTACACTCACGTAGTAGGCTATTTACGTTTTGGCTGATTAAATTCGTTTTTGAATGAATTAAAACTGATGTGGTGGACCGCCACATACCAGCTGCTTTGCTACATTCCACGTTAACTTTTTTGATACAATGCTGTATCGTTTTTTTGTACGTACCCCAAAGACAGTATCTTTTCAAGATGAAAACCCGTTTTTATGGGCTTCTCATACAATAATAAATCGAACCCAATTTTAAATGAATAAAATGCTAAGTAAACATTTTGACTTGCAACTTATCTTAATGCTTCCGTTCTTTGGTTTAATAACTTTGGGAACTGAGCGAATGTACTTTTCTTAGTAACATACCATTGTATGCTCTTCTTAATACATCATCTTAATACCAACATTCAAGTCAGTCTCCAATAATGATTAATATTATTTTTATGGGGTGGATCCCCTTGTTGGTACTATTCAACTCTCCCCAACATGTTCGTTGGTTTGAGTTTTAAGTAACATCCTTGTTTTCCAAAAATATGTTTAAATTTAAGTGCATGTTTTCCTTGTCCATCCATGTGTGTTGTGTTTAAATTTTTTGTTGTTTTCCCATTTATACTTTTTAAAAAATATTCTTCTCAGGGCTATTATTTACTTCGTTTATCATGATTATTGGTTTTTTACCCAAAAAAGACATTCCGATTGTACTCCCTATCCTCTATCTGTGCTGGCTTTGGGTATCACCCTCACTTTAAGGTTTCGGTGAGTTGTGGTTTCCTTCTCGGCCTGTATTTTTAACAAAGGATTGTACACTTCACTCATAGGATTATTTTAATCCCTCGGTAGATTTCCTTTCCTTTGGTCCCTGGTGTTTGAGTTTTCCGCGGAGTGACTTTGCCAAAGTAAGTTTTGGTCCATTGTGTATATGTTATAGCTTCTGTGTGTGTGTGTGTGTGTATGTGTGTGTGTGTGTGTGTGTGTGTGTGTTGCTTTGTGTTTTTGTATTTGACAGCTTATATCATATTTTTTAGTTGTTTCCTTTTTGTTCTAATGTAGTTTTGGGAAAAAAAGTTCTAAAATGTATTGTCTATTTTTTGTATAACTAGATTGTGTTTTTTGTGTTATGCATGCTTGTATTGTGTTTTTGTTTTTATTTGTTTGTTATTTTTTGTTTTTACTTGTTTGTTATATTTTTGTTTTTGTGTTTTTATTTGTTGTTTTTTTTTTTAAAAAATCATTTTATTGTTTTTAATAAAAAAAAAAATTCTGAATAGGGGTATTGTAGGTGTATTGTGGGTGTATGTCTTTAAGTTTTGTTTTTGTAAGTGCCTTAGCCCCGTCTTATCTGTTCCGATCCAATGTATATGCTCCTTTGCACATTGGATCTGCTAGTCTGGTTCCCTGTTTAGTATGCTCCTTGCGTTTGTATATTAGTATAGCGGAGTGCAAACGCAAGGAGTATACTAAGCAAGGAACCAGACTATGGATCGGCGAGCCTTTGATTATTAAAAGTATAGTAGTATAGTTGTTTGGATGCTCTCTCACAGCAATTTTAGACCGCCAGATGAGAGTCCTGTACACCATCTTCTCTTCGATAATTTAAAAAAAATTTAGATTGTAATGTAAGTTAAACATGAAGAAAAATCCCAACACATTTATATTCCACTTTTGTCATATATCTAAATGATTTTAGTGACTTTATTATCTGCATAATTCTTTTTGCCGCTCTTTTGTATTTTTCTGTAATGTGTAGCGGGTTTTCTACATGTGGGAGGTTATATTTGTATGTCCCCGTTTTGTTGTACTCATTGTCCATTTTCCTTTAGTCTGTATTTCGAGTTTCTAAGTTAACAAAAGGCATTGCAAATTGTGAAAGACCTCACCAGACATTAGCAACCAAAAGTCAGTACCATCCAAGACGAAGATGGAAAATATCTCACAGAAGCAAGTGGCATTGCATAAAGATGGACTGCGTATTGTAAAGAACTTTACAACCATCCGTCTACAGGAGACCCAGAGGTGCTTTAAGTTCCAAACTCCACAAATGATGATGATTTCCTCATTCTCAAGGAAGAGGTGGAGTCAGCAATAAGAGCATTGAAGAATGGGAAGGCAGCTGGAATAGACAACATCACAGCTGAACTTATCAAGAATGGTAGGGAATCAGTGATAGAGCTACTAAGAAAAAATATGCAACAAGATCTGGCAGACAGGCGATTGGCCAACACAGTGGACCCAGTCACTGCTTATAACACTCTCCCGAACAGGCACTCTCCAGCTGTGCCAAAATTACAGAACTATCAGTTTGATCAGCCATGCTAGTAAGGTGATGCTGAAGATCATCTTGAACAGACTGAACCCACAAGCAGACGAAATAATTGCTGAAGAACAGGCAGGGTTCCGGAGTGGACGAAGCACAACAGAACAAATATTCAATCTCAGGGTTCTGTGTGAAAAGTATTCGCAACATCAACAAGAGATCTATCATGTGTTCATATATTTCAAAAATTCTTTTGACAGAGTGTGGCATGAGGCATTGTGGGCCACAATGAAGAAGTACAACATGGGTCAAAAGTTAACCAACACCATCAAGCAGCTGTACGCCAGTGCAGTAACTGCTCAAGGTGCGGTAGGGGACTGGTTCAAGACAACAGTTGGAGTACGGCAAGGCTGTCTCCTGTCACCCACGCATTTCAACATCTACTTAGAGCGCATCATGAGCGAAGCCCTGGAAAACTACTTTGGGACAGTCAGCATTGAAGGGCATAACATCACCAACCTACGCTTTGCAGAAGACATTGATGGTCTTGTAGGCAATAATGACGAGGTTGCCACATTAGTGAATAACCTGGATGAAACATCTTCCAGATTTGACATGGAGATAAGTGCCAAGAAAACAAAGCTGATGACAAATAGTGGCAAACAAATCTCAACCAAGATTAAAGTCAGAGGACAGGACTAAAATCAGACTATTGAGAGCACTAGTCATCTCAATCTTTCTGTATTCATGTGAGGACTGGACCCTGACAGCCGAATTACAACGAAGAATACAGGCACTTGAAATGAGATGCTACATAACAATCCTTGGCATCTCTTACATGGACCACATAAAAAAATCAAGAAGTGCTTAACACCATCAGGCACAAAGTAGGTCATTATTTAGACCTCCTCACCACTGTCAAAAAGAGAAAGCTCAAATGGTATAGCCATATCACTAGAGCCAACAGTCTATCCACAACAGTACTGCAGGGTAGTGTCCAAGATGGTAGAAGGAGAGGTAGACAGCGAAACAAAGTGGAGTGACAACATCACAGAATGGGCCAGGAAAAGTTTTGCAAAGACACATGCATTGGTACATGATCGAGACAAGTGGAGGAAACTGGTCAGATGTTCAGCAACACAGTGCCTCAACGACCACACTAGGTCAAGAGACTGAAGACTGAAGACGATGATGATGAAGTTACTGTTATTTGATTGTAATGGTTATGGTATTTGTTTGACTAGAAACATTGTTTGGCTTGTCATTCATTTCCCTCTCCTAAGTAGAAGGATGAATGGCTCGGTCAGGTTTTTGTTTCACATTTAGGTCGTGTTTCCGTTGATCGCTTCTTTTGTCGGTGACGTCGAACGACTTTTTATTTACATTGTTCATTTCACACATAGTAGCGCGTGTCAGACAGTGTCATTTCTGTGTCGTTGCCTTTGACGTCGGTCATGTTTTGATGTATAACAGAGTATTGTTCCCACTCTAGTGTGTGGGTGTTTGTCTGTTTGTATGATCACAGGAGGTTGACGTTTTATGAATAAAGTACGGAGAAATCTCTGACAACACGAACTACCCTTATCGGTAATATAAATAAACTCAAGGAGTGCAAGCGTGACCACAACCCTTCGCTCGATTCGACTTTTTCTCACGAGTCTTTTATCGTTTCAGAATCGCAAGAAGACTGACAAACTACACATACACATTCAAAAGATAGTGACGTACCAACGCATAACTCTTAAATGACCATGTCCTGAATCCAATCGGCGAATTAACCTTTATTTGCACCATTACGGTCACAATCCCTTTCTAGCAAAATCGATCTGACGAAAGTAGCCCATTCTACCAGTTTCTATCCTACAGTAAATATGCTGAATAACATCATGAAAGTAATTTCACAAGATAAAATGTTTATCTTGCTTTTTATTTCAGATTGTATCATTTTTTAATTTTATTTAAATTTCCAGAACAGAAATATGTAGTCAAAGTTCGAATAGTAGAAATAACGATTGATGACGTCATCATTAAATTTCCCAAATATTCAATGATAATACAGATTCTGCGCCGTGTTCGGTACAATTTATTATCTATCAGGTATCCATATGGATTGCCTTCTATTTTCAATTACATGAAGTATGAATTTTATGGTTTCTTGGTATAGCAGCTTATCATTTATTTGTTCGGTATATAGAAGTGATTTTTTTTATCAAAACGATCCGTTGCGTTTATTATTTTTTGTTTTATATCATTTCTCTTGTCACTTAGTGATTCACACATTAGAATTAAGTGAGTTTTATTGTCAATAAATGTTTTGCATAGTTGACATTTGGGAAAGGTTCGTATGACGTTCCTTTTGTATGCCAATTCTCCAGTCCACCATGCATCGAGAAGGTATTCGTAAATTTGTGTTATATTTTCGGGTTTTTGATTTTTATCCATTGTTTCCATATATCATTCAAGTTTAAAAGCGTCTTATTTAGTTCCACCTTGTTGGGTGGTAATTTATATTGTTTAATAATTTCATAAATTTCATTATTATTTTTGTTTATGTCTGAGTTTATTGTATTTTTTCCAGAAGAGTAAAGTTTCTGATACTCCAGATCATTGTATGTTTACGTTTCTTTTTAATTATTTGGTTTAGGCTTAACATTTTCGAGTTAGTGCCTCTGTAAAATATAACTTGAAAGATTGACTCAATTGCACAGGTGGCTTACACAATATCGGTATAGGGTGTCCACTAACAACAACTGGACTCGATTTGATAAAGCTAGGGCGTGCCAGTTCATAGATCCTTTTCTTCGGCCAGACATCAACACCAGCAAAAGACTAGACGTGAAAACCATTTTTCACTAGTCATCATTTGGTGCCATTGCACCTCTAGCACTGCAGCTTCCGATATGTTCATAGGGTCGAGTGCTTGGCTGTTCTATTCCCACTCTCCTAGGTCTCTCATTTATGTCGATAGCCCAGTCTAGGGGCGCTTCATGACGACCAAATTAAATAGCATACTTTGTATGCATAAATGCCTGTGGGGATGTGGCACCATTCCTTCCCCTCGGGAAAATCTAAATCACTACCATACTAATTGGTAGTGTAAAATAGTGAACATATGACCCTTCGTGGCCGGTTTCACTTAAAACCTTAAATAATAATAAAATAAATGTACACTCCTAGAACTTTTAATTGTTCTTTAATTTTTTCTTGTGGCAGTTGTGTGTTACGCTTTCTTGCAGTCTCCAATTAATAAAATCTCTGTTTTTTCATGGTCAATGTCTGAGCCGGAGGCTTTGATAAATTTTTTAAATTGTTTAATTATGTGTTTATACGAATCAAAAGTAGTTATAAAATTTGAAAAGTCATCGGCGTGTAGAAACGTTTTTATTTGATTTCTATAATTTCGAATGTTAATTCCTTTTATATCATTGTCGTCTTGGATGGCTCTATTATACGTTTCGATCCCGATTACATACAGTAACATTGAGAGGATGCACCCTTGTCTGACTGATCTTGTCGAAAGTGTCTGTTTGGGCCCCATTAATTTGTATTGTAGATTGAATTATTATTGTACAGTGTCTGTACCCGGCTTATAAAATTGTTTCTGAAGCCGTTTTTCTTAAGCGTTGTAAGGATAAATTTTAATTCTATTTTATCAAATGCCTTCTCTTGGTCGCTTTTATCATGTGTGTACATATATTCAAGAATTGATTTAATATATAGAATATTATCAGTTAATTGTCTCCCTTCTTCACCGCACGATGTTCATGACTTCGTTCAGCGTGTTTTTTCAATCTGTTAGCTAGTACGGTGGCGAGTATCTTATTGTCGAGGTTCAGAAGGGAGATTGGGCACCATTTTTTAAAGTCTAACATGTCCCCTTTATTTTTAATGATTAGGGTTATGAGCCCTGTCTTCGTTATTTTCGTCATTTCCTTATTTATGAAAATTTCATTATAGAGTCTCTGTAAAATTGGGCTAATTATTTTTTAAATTTCTGATAAAACTCGGATGTTAAGCCATCTAGGCCTGGTGCCTTGTTTTTAGTCATCATGTCAATAGCCTTTTCGATTTCCTCTTTTGATATTATCTATTCACACGTTTCTTTTTCTTCTTGTATAGCGGGAAGCTTGATATTATTTAGGAAATTGTTTACATTCTCATTTGGTATACTTTTGCTTTGTATTGAGATTGATAGTAGGATTTGACATTTAATAAAATATCATTTTTCCTTTCAATCACAATGTTGTTTGCTCCGAGTTTTGTCATTGATCTTTCATTCCCTCTTCTTATTTCTTCTCTTATGTAGATTTTTCTCCCAATGTTATATATGTCCTGGAATAGTCCAGTTTTCTGTTTTTCCCCAGGTAGTTTATATAGTTGTAGTTTTTTGAGGACTTTTCTAGTTACTTTTTTTTTATTCCTCACTGATGTCATTGTTATTTAATATACATGTGCACTCTGTTTTAATTAGTTTATTACTTTGGTTTTGAAGTCTTGAATGTTTTTGACCAATGCTTTTAAAGTGTTATTTTATTGTATCCCAAAATTGTATTATATTTAGATTATTTTTATTTTCGACAAACTTTATTACCTCATATTGTAGTTCGGGGAGGTCTATTATTGAATTATTAGGTTTCCAATGACTCTTTCCCCATTTAATTATAGCGTGTGTTGTGTACTCTGTTGTGATAATCTTATGATCGGCGATTTTTTCGTTTAAGATCTCGCATTTAAGTATATTATTTGTATTGTTGTTGTTAATGTATATGTGATCTATTCGTGAGGCGTAATTGTTTCCTTCAAAAGTGTATATTATTTGTATTGTTGTTGTTAATGTATATGTGATCTATTCGTGAGGCGTAATTGTTTCCTTCAAAAGTGTATCTTATTTGTATTGTTGTTGTTAATGTATATGTGATCTATTCGTGAGGCGTAATTGTTTGCTTCAAAAGTGTATATTATTTCGTGAAGGTGTAAGTGTCGAAATGCGTCGGTAAGTGAGTTGTTTTCTATCATGTCATTTAGTGCTGAGGTCGATTTTCTGTCGTAATATGGCGTGAATAGATCTATTTCATTCAGACATAAGTTGAAGTGGCCCAATAAAATGATATTTTCTTGGCTGTAGTTTGAAATGTAGTCGGAAAACTTGTTTAGAAAGGGTAGTCTTTGTTGTCTTCTAGCAGGTGTATTATTCTTCCTTTAAATTGTGTTGGTGTGGTGTAGTTTTTCCAGTTACTTTGGATGTGTTTTTTTTTTCATTATTAATCCTACTCCTGAACAGATGTTGTGTAGGTCTTTTTGTATTAACATTATTGCGTCTAGTTTATGTTCTAACAAGTTAATTGTTTTTTGATGGATGTTATGTTTTCTGTAGTGTTATTATTTCATATGGTTGTTATTATTTCATATGGTTGTTATTATTTCATATGGTTGTTATTATTTCATATTGTTGTTATTATTTCATATGGTTGTTATTATTTCATATTGTTGTTATTATTTCATATGGTTGTTATTATTTCATATGGTTGTTATTTTTCTTTGTTTATGTCTAGTCATCTAGTGTTTATGAATGCTAGTTTGAGAGCATTCATACATTTATTAAAAATAGAGGTTGTTATTTCTGGAATTATTCATAGTTGTACTAATTATTTTGTTTCATTTAATATTTTAGTTTATACTTTTCATTGGCTATTTTTAAGTTCTTGGTTAGGGTTTTCACCCGCTGATAACCCCTTTCAGGGGTTTGATCAGTCTGTACGTCTAACCCAGTACACTCAGATACGTGTTTTTTTTTTTTTTTTCTTCATAAAAGCTTATTAGTTATATATGTACATACTAAAAGCTGCAAACCAGCACGAAACAATGAATACAATATACAAAATTGAACAGGTTAATAAACAAAAGAATTTAAATGATAATACAAATCCAAGATAATACCACGAAAATCCATAGATAATACAAAGCAAAGTTAATTCAAACGCAATTCTAAATTAAATAGATGAACTTACAACAATTATATTTTATAAATGGAAGAATGAAAAATTCAAATTGTGCAAACATATTCAAAATTGCAAACGTAAACAAGATAATTAACTAAATTATGAAACGATAATGCAAATACAAGATAACGGGTTTTCTTTTTTGGGGGGAGGGGGGCAACCAGAAATGTGCCCCCACCCCCAATAAAAAAAGTAATAAAGTTTTTATGTTTATGTGTGTTCCCCCCTTATATGTTGTTGAAAGTTTTATATTTTCCCATTTAATACTCCATTTAATTTTTCCCATCGGGATTATATGTTTGAAAAGGGGTATTTTTTCTTTCCCTAGTGTTATTTAAGTAGGACATTATTAGGTGGGAATTGACCTACCCAAATTAGTATTCCACTTTGTTTTATCATTTGACCATGGCTAGTGGCCCCTTATTATCCTTGTGTTTGCTATTTGTGTTGGTGCTATTTGTATGTTGCTATATATAAGTCTATACTTTGTGTTTTTGTAAGGATAGCCTTTTCCGTTCAAATTTTTCCACCAGTTCTCTTACTTTTTCATAACTCTCTAAATGGGTTATCACGTAAAACCTTTTATTTAAATAAATTTTAGTTAAATTTTGAATTTTGTGTAAATTGAAGTGTATTTAATTATAGATTTAATGTACACCAATTTACTTTCTAATAATATTTAATAGTCTAGGTCCGCCTCCCTTGAGTAAGGGTCTGTTCGAATTTATTTGGTTAAACAGCTCCGGACTCAATTATTATCGTCCTCTAAGAAATGTTCCAAATTTTTTTTTTTTGTGGACAAATTACCCTTTAATGGGTATCATGTCTAGTGGGGATCTAGACATGAAAGAAAAAGTTTGGATATAGTATCCAGAGAAGAAGAGGTGCCTAATTTAAATTAATTTTAACTTTTAAAATTTACTGAATAAAAGTAAGTATAAAATAAATATAAACATCCTAATAGGGTGATTTTCCAAACTCTTCCATAGGCCTGCTCACTTCGCGTAGCACCATGTGATATAGTCCCATAGCGACATCATTAATGTACTTTCCCCATTTAGATGGTATTTAGTATCATAATTAAATTCTATATATTGTACAACACTAATGTAGTATTTTATTATTTGAATAATATACATGCATCTTCTATTTTTATTTTAAACTGGTTTTCACCTGTTAATTTCCCCCTTTCATTGTCTTTATTAGTCTGTACGTGTAACCCAGTACACGCAACTATTACGTTGCTTTACAACAGACTATGATTACGTTTTTAACGCATTGTTCTGTATGTAAAAGCTTGTTAAATGTTTTATTTTAATATAATATTTTGACATAAAATGGGCTTACTAAAATTTGCATAGAAGTACTTTTAGCAGAGAATTTAATTATTAAGAAAACATACTTCATAATTTTTGGAAAGCGACTATACTAAAATAAGTTACGTTCTTATATTTATCTCAATTTTTATCTCTATCTATCTATCGATTTATCTATCTAGTTATACATGTAAGTCTTGTCTGACAATTATATAAAAAAAATTATTTATTTAAAGAAGTGTTATTAATAATATTTAAACACAAAACATTTAGATCTTAAGAAATTTTTTTTCTATGAGACACTATATTTAGTTTATATAATTAAAAATAAATTTCATTATAAGTTATAACTTTTATCTAGATCAAATGAGCTTTATTTCTATAAAGTATTATGTGTTATCTGTTCAGGGGAGATAATAAAATGAAAGGGAGGAAAGAAGGATCGTTAAATTAACTTTAATGGGTCTTTTCCGTTAGAAAAGCACTACTGCATACATTTTCAAAATATTTACTTTGCTCTAGTTTTTTTCTGCTATATTAAAAATGTCAAACAATCTTGAAATTAACATTGTGTTAGATCTATAAAAAAAAGAAGAAGCTGAAACACGCGTTTAAAGACGATCTAACTTCAACGTAGGTAAGGCTCTCAGCTCTTCGACTCGCGGTACTAATTCAAGGTCCATAGTAAACATATGGAAACTCAATCATATTCCAGATTCAATAACTTAAAATTTCTGGGTGCTAATGATCAGACCTATATTTCTCCATGCACAACTATCCTTGGTGCAAGCTTCTGTGTAGAGAACACCATATTTTAAAAATATCTACATGTGCATGAAACATATGCTATTGATTCTGTATCAAATCAATAAGGTGCTACTTTCATTTTGAGTACTCCTAAGTGAAGCCTGTAAAAATAGTAAAATTGGATCAATAGAATATTGTCTAAATTTTAAAAAAAATTACATATAGGATAAGCTCTCAAAAAGATATTTTCACTAAAATCTTACTTTTCATTATTAACCAATTAATGACCACGAAACCCATCGATACTCTATAATTTGTTCACCCATTTCTAGACTAGGTCATAGTTCTTCGATATAATTAGTACGGTGTGTACTATAGTCTTTTGGGGACGTTCACCAGTTATTATGTATTTTTCAGTGAGTGACGTATGTTATGTGAAGTTGTTTGCATTTGTAACATGCACAATAGAGATAATGTTGGAATATCTGTATGCTACTTTGCTATAATGTGGTTGACATTGTACTTTACTTGTGGAAATTGTACATGATCTAACAACAAAATGGATGTTCCCATGTGCTTGAGAAATTAACCAGATTTAATCAAAACTACATTAACTTTAGCTGTTATTTAAATAGGGAAAACAAATTTTGCTGAAGTAGGCAATAACAGCTTCTGAAAGTGCAATGAACGAATTACTAAATATCTAAAAAATTAAAAAGAAGTTATCGGATCTTCCTTCTACAATTTACCTCTGAAGTCCAGGAAGTGAAAATGACCATGCGGAGCTGGCATTTTTTTAATTTTATTTTATACGAGCACAGCTTAAGTGACCGCAAGTTGTATATTATTAGTCAATTATGGACCATCAAACCCATATATACTCTATAACGTGTTCATTTCTAGACTAGGTCATAGTTTTTCAATAAAATTAGTACCGTGTTTCATAACATTTCCCAACATTCCTTCATTGACCTCATGATAATATTCTGCAATCCACCCTTGTATCCCACGAACTTGCATCAGATCACCTCTGTATTATATGCCATCTCGACGTATCAGTCAATAACCCTCCACCTTTATTTGCTACTAAGAGAAACTTCCGTATGATAAAATGAACCAAACTAATGCATGACATTTAAAGAAAACCTAAGAACTTGCTTACATCCTACAGCAGAACAACTCGATAACTGCCTGCGTTCACCAACTGCAGAGTATCAATAACAAAATGTTCTCCGTGGTATATCAGTGTTATGGACCTGCATCGCACTGCTAAAAGACATCGCTGTAAAGCAGAGAGGCTTTGGCTTTCCACCAAAATCACTATTTATAAACAAATATATGAAGCCGCTACGAAGAAAGTCACAAACATAGTTTATTTAGCCAATTATTTCACAACAGTACCAAGATCGGGGAGAGTTTCAGCTGCAGAGAGCTCTTAGAAATAACTAACAAACTAATGTCAAGGAACATGTGTATACCACATCCAAATACCTTCTCTCCAGTAGACCTTCCGGACCTATTTGTAAATTTTTTTCCGTGACAAAGTACAAACCATTAGATATATACTTGACAACACAATTTCAATTGACTCGTTGTCACCATACAGTTACGATAAGGAATTTCAGCAGCGACAATTAGGAGCATTTAAACCTGTCTCTATGGATATAGTAAGACAAATCGTGATAAAGAGTCCACCAAAGTTATGTACACTTGATCCAATTCCGACATCACTGCTGCTTAAGTGCTGAGACCCAATATTGCCTTCACTAACTGATGTTATTAATATCTCTCTCTCTCATCCGGGGAATTCCCGTCATTTTTCAAAACTGCCAACGTAAAGCCTCTGCTGAAGAAACCAATACTTGACCATAACGATTTAAAGAACTACCGCCCAGTTAAATAATCTCCCGTTCATATAAATATTCTTAGAAAACGTTCTTCTAACCCACCTTATATCTCATCTGAATACAGTCTTTTTAGCAAGGTACAGTCTGCATATCGCCCTTGCCACAGTTTTAAAACTACACTTCTGAAAGTATTTAATGACATTCTCTCTGCTTTGGATACCGGAAAGATTACCGTCCTCACCCTCCTTGATTTTTCTGCAGCATTTGACACAACAGACCATGATATATTACTTCACCGTCACCAGCATTTAGTTTGCACTCAGAATACAGCCTGACAGTGGTTCAAGTCCTACTTAGTCAACAGGACACAAACTGTGTGTGCAAATGGAATACACTCCAGCCCAGTTGATCTATGTTATGGTGTTGCACAGGGGTCTGTTCTCGGGCCTGTTCTATTCATTCTATACACTCAGCCGCTCTCACGTGTCATAGATGATCACCCAGAGTCTCATCAATTGTATGCTGATGACACCCAAATATAAAAGTCTAGCCACCCAACTGACGTTGGTGCTACTATCCAAGGAGTAGAGAGATGCATTTCTGATGTGAAATAATGGATGACATGTAACAAGCTGCAGCTGAATGATGAGAAAACTGAGGCCATTCTGGTCAGAACACAAAGACGTTTCCATTCATTTCCTTTACCTCATGCAATAAATATCAGCAGCACCAACATTAAATTTACACAGTCAGTACGAAACCTATGTGTTACTCTAGACCGTACTCTCACATTGCACCAACATGTCATGGACATATGTAAAGCTACTTAACTTGAAATGAGACGCACCTGCTCCATTCGCAAATATCTTTCAGTTGATCCCACTAAAACACTTGTGTGTTCATTAGTATTTTCAAGACTAGATTATTGTAACACAATTCTGGCTGGATCGTTTCAATATCTACTCCAGAAACTTCAAAAAGTTCAAGACATCTTTAGAGTACCACGATCAGAGCACACTTCCCAGGGTCTAGCAATGTGGAATGAATTGCCCATTTAAATTAGGTACAAAGACACAGTGATCCCTTTCACGAGTGCTCTTAAAACTCAAGTTAATCGACTGCAAGAACAAACTTAAAGACCTAATAATGTTTCATACCTTAAATATTTTCAGCATTTTGTATGCTTTCCAATTTCATGGCTTTTTGTTTTTGTTTTTGTTTTTTCTGTAGTCATATCATTATTCATGTAAATTTCCTAGAGCTTCTAAAGATTAGGTGCTGTACAAAGTCATTATTATTATTATTATTATTATTATTATTATTATTATTATTATTATTATTATACTCTAGAACCTGACTTACACCCATCAATCATACATCAAAATAAAGGGAATGAAAAGTTATTCTAGCAACACCTAAGATATACAAAGTATATATTATATAGCCAGTATCACCAGCAAAGAAATCCTGGAAAATTCTTTTTCTTTAAACTTCTAACCCTATGCAAAATACGAAACTGCAGAGAGCCACCTTTTCAATAAGGACTGTTATCTCCACTGTTTTATTACCTCCCCGTGCATGCTCTTGACCAGTAGGGGCCCCGAGTGGTCGCGTGGTCTAAAGCGTTACGGATCACTGCCGTCTCATTTCTGTCTGCGTAGGTTGGAGTCTAAAATTCTGCTAATGTAATTATGTGAGAAAGCATCCCAGTAGCTTCTCTTGGGTCGGTGGTTCTTTCCGTGGGTTTTCCCGGGTTCTTCCTCCACCTATAATACTGGCCGCCAAGCATAGCCTATCTTGTGCTGAAAAATGGCATTAAGCCCTAAAACAAACAAACAGACTCTTAATCATTAAAGATAAAAATGACGTAATCACAGAATTTTGAGAAACAAAAGTGACGCGCAAAACCTGATGTATCTGAGAGAAAAAATGATACATTTCGTAGTTCTTACAGGAATTATGCAACAGTTACAGAAGGAAATTTGTGAACATTGTAATAGGTGCTTTACATAGGATTCCAAATAACAAAAATACTGAAAAATCCGTGGTTGAAACGCAATCGGATTGTGAGTCCCAAGTTTGTTCCTAGAAAAAAGCGATTTTATGTTTTCTGCCAACTTTAAGGATGGAATGTACGAAAGTAAATCGATGGATAAAAACTAAACTTCGATTGTTGTTCTGCAGATTGAAGTAGCTTGAAACAGCTTCGGTAAGAAATTTAAACTCAAAATATTTTAGATTGCATACCAACGTATTTTCCAGGGTGTTATTAGTTCTACATATAAGACTTCGACATTTACGAAATTTAAAATTTTCAATAATATTTCACACAACTGGCAACTAAAATAACGACGTGTTTCTACAAATTAAGTCATAATATTTGAATGAGACTTTACTTACAAGTGACATTGCAGAAAGATGGACTGAGTATTGTAAAGAACTCTACAACCATCCGGCCGCAAGAGACCCAGAGGTGCTTGAAGTTCCAAACTCCACAAAATATTGATGATTTCCCCATTCTCAAAGAAGAGGTGGAGTCAGCAATAAGAGCATTGAAGAATGGAAAGGCAGCTGGAGCAGACAACATCCCAGCTGAACTTATCAAGAATGGTGGGGAATCAGTGATAGAACTACTAACAAAAATCTGCAACAAGATCTGGCAGACAGGAGAATGGCGAACACAGTGGGCACAGTCACTAATTATAACACTCCCCCCAAAAAGGCAATCTCCAGCTGTGCCAAAATTACAGAACTATCAGTTTGATCAGCCATGCTAGTAAGGTGATGCTGAAGATCATCTTGAACAGACTGAACCCACAAGCAGACGAAATAATTGCTGAAGATTAGGCAGGGTTATAAAGTGAAAGAAGCACAACAGAATAAATATTTAATCTCAGGGTTCTGTGCGAAAAGTACTCGCAACATCAACAATACATCTATCATGTGTTCATATATTTCAAAAAGGCTGTTGACAGAGTGTGGCATGAGGCATTGTGGGCCACAATGAAGAAGTGCAACATGAGTCAAAAGTTGACCAATACCATCAAGCAACCGTACACCAAGGCTACCAGTGCAGTAATTGCTCAAGGTTCCGTTGGAGACTGGTTCAAGACAATAGTTGGAGTACGTCAAGGCTGTCTCTGTCACCCACGCTTTTCAACATCTACTTAGAGCGCATCATGAGCGAAGCCCTGGAAAACCAGTGTGGGACAGACAGCATTGGAGGGCATAAGATCACCAACCTCCGCTTTGCAGACGACACTGATGGGCTGGCAGGCAGTGAACATGAGCTTGGAACCTTAGTGTAGAACCTGGATGAAACATCTTCCAGATTGGACATGGAGATAAGCGTCGAGAAGACAAAGCTGATGAGTAGGAAACAAGTCTAAGCTAAGATTCAAGTTAGAGGACAGGAACTTGAAACAGTGGGCAAGTTCAAATATATCTTGGTTCCATAATCACCTAAGAGGGATCATGAGCAGAACTTTTGTCACAAGTAGCATATGCCCATTAGCACATATGACCAGAAAAAGGATCCAAGCTGCTGACAACTTGATAAAGTTTAGTTACTAAATGAATCGTCCCTTTAAAGAAAAGGTTTGTTATCATGCTGAATTTCTTAAGACAACACAAATATTTGCTTGTAGTCAGTTTAATGCAGGCATATAAAAACCAAGATGGCACCAATTTTATCATTGCAGTAAAACGTATTGCAGAACTCTGTGTTAAATATCTTTTGGAAGTGCGACCTACAAATGCAGCAAATGGACGCATATAAAGTGTAAAAGATGTAAGATTTTTAAATTGAATAGCGAGTATAGCATTTAATTGTCATGATACTTTCTTGAAGTGATGGCTAGCATTATGTGATTATTCACATACAGGACAATAATTGTCATTACTACGTTTCTAAACTGTGTGTTAGTAAAATTCAACATTTTTGATCCGAGAAGAATTTAATTTGTGACACGATCAATTGGTTGTTGTACGATTCTATACTACTAAATGTTTATTAAATTTAGATATTTCCACCGTTGACGTATCATACTGCAATTGCTTCGTACGGCACTGAAAAAACATAAAAAGACTTAGATTTTACGTGTCATGACTGTGCCGATGTCGACAATCTAGGAATGCCAGTTGCGAGCAGCACAAAGAATGACATAACTCCTGTATCCTTTTCTGTACTGGAGCAAATCCACGAGAACTCCAGTAAAGAAAATATAACCACATATTTGTTAACTCGTACGGATGAAAGTACCATAACGTTTAAGGTTCGTGACTGCAGTACTTAATAAGGAAAGCGTAAACTAGTTAGTAGCGATGGCTTCACCATTGTTGTTAAGGTATGTTAATTTGTTGATTTATCTTGTGCAATTTGAAAAGTTTATAACTGCATACTCACAATAATTTTAGTGATATGCAGCTTATGCAACAATTAATGAGGAAGTTTATTATGCATAAATGAATAAATCTGTATCAAATCAATTTTTATATGATTGCTGCATGACCACTAATTGTACTAATTTAAACCGCTTTTAATCTCTATTTACCTACATTTTTCAGAGCCTGTTATATAGATAGGACTATAAGCAACACCATTATTAAATATATTTGACAATAGACAGGGTTTTCTATGCATACAAATTATTCCGGCATAAAAACAACAACCAAAAGGAAACCAAACGTTTTTCTTTGCAACTGAACTTGACACAACTTTAGTCAGATATCCTTTGCATTTAAATTTTAATAGTTAGAATAAATATACCGCCTGCACATTTGTAAACATGAACAATATCAAGATCTGACAAATAATCTATGCCAGTGTTGTGAATTCCTCAACTCCAGTTTGTCATCGAATTGACATCAAATGTTTGCTTAAACAGAGATAAGTATGTATTAGCACGCATCGCCTTTGAATAGTAATTTCGTCAAACGCGAATCCCATTTATTCTTATGAAACATTATGTGTATAGAATTGAATGGCGTATTATAAGCGTATTATAAGCGATTACAGTTTAGCTTTACACTGGTCGGGACATAACAAAGACATATACAAATAGTTAAGAGGTTAGTGTTAGGACTAGTCGGCCTAGCGTCAGGATAATGTGACTGGGTGGAACACCATGTTACATGTCTGTGGCATGATGCCCAAGTGCTGGACCTAGACATCACTATAAACGGCAACACTGCAGACATCGTAGTGATATGATTGAAACATTGCCAAAGATACTTTGAAAATCCCAATCTAACGCACACACACACACACACACACACATACACACACACACACACACACACACTTTAAAATATATTAATGAACTACAACCATGCTCTCCATGAATATTACAATGTTGTTCAGATTTTGTTTACATATGTTAGTTATCTCTATAAAAGGTACATATAGTGGAACTGGATACACGAAATCCATCAAACGTGAGATTCAAACCTTGAGTCGATATGACTAAAATATTAAACTATTAGAATATATATTCATTTAAAATATTGCATAGTTGCTTTTTACAGCTAAGATAAATATAGTTCCTAACACAGCAAGTCAACTATATAGCCTGAAAGTGTAGCTAAATATAGTTCTTAAAAGTGTAAGGCTACTATAGTTCCTAACAAAGTAAGCCAATTATATAGTTCCTAACACTGCAAGCCAACTATAGATCTTAAAAGCGTAAACAACTCTGGGTCCTAATAGCGTAACTGGTATAGTTCCTAACAGCGTATGAGAACTGTAGTTCTTAACAACGTAAGACAACAATAGTTCGTAACACCTTAACAAAAAATAGATCCTAACAGCGTAGCTGAGTATTGTTCCTAACAGCGTAAGCGAGTTATAGTTTATGACAAAAAAAAATTCACATAACCGCTTCCCTGCCGACAGGTATGAGAGAGTGGTATCTCTTTTACAATCATGGAAACTATTGTAACTCCATTTGTATATTCAAAGGTTACCAAAACGATACTTAGATAACGATGTACTCAAACTGGAAAATAGTTCCCTTATTTATGATCTTTACTTGTTTCGTATAACAAATTCATATAACAAAACACTTATAAATATCTAACACAGATTATAATGCTATTTTAATACTTGTATGTGTTTACTCACAAAATGTATTGTTAAAAATAGTAGCTTCTCGTGGGTCAGTGGTTCTTTTTAAGGTTTCCCTTGTTCTTCTTCCACCATTAATACTGGTCGCCATCTATAGCCTATCACGTACTGAAAAATGGCGTTAAACACTACAAAAAACAAAAACAACACTACAATACACTGTAGTGATCCAGTAACTGAAAAAAGGCTTGAGCTGCTAATTTATTCCATTATATTTGGCCTTGACCCCTGATACGTTACAATATGTAGCAAAAGATGATAATGAGAAGGAAAAACAAATGTAGTCGTATATCAAACAGGAACATTTTTAACCTTAAGATTTTAGTGAGCTGACCGAACCATCGAAGCAATATAATCGCCAAGACAGATGAAAGATACAGCTCCGCTCTGTGCGATATGTTTTGTTGTGTGGCAGTGAAGTTTATTCGACTAACAAATTGCATACTCAAAATGTGCAAAGCGATTTTGTAACAATATTTCTTTTTAATAACGTACATTGTCTCTCTGATTACTCTATTGGAAAATGAAGCTAATTGTTCAGATCAAATGCAAAAAAATAAAAAAAAAAATAAAAAAATTAAAAACAAAATCCACTGGTGTACCTAAATTTTATTAACGAGATTTAAATAAATCTTATCGATGTTGAAATATATCAAGAATAACTGAGGAATTAAATCTTGAAACGGTAAGTAGAATTTAGCCCTTTATTTGGATTGAACGTTGCAATTTGAAGTCCTATATTTTGTTAATATTAAATTTGGAAACCTTATCCTTTAACTGTTTAGTCAGGATGTTAGTTTTTAATTATTCATTATTAGGGTACCAATGTCTACTTAATTGCTCATCTGATCTGCTTGAATCGGGCACTCATATTTAACCCCAGTAATAGCACACCGATCAATCTATTTCCTATTAAGTCAGTTGTTAAATCTAATTTGGGATTTATGTACATCGAACACGCCTGGTCAGATCTTATGTTGCGTTGTCATAACATGTCAGTATTGATTTATTTCTGCAAGCTGTTCAGTTACCATACAATCGCCGTGTATTGCCTAATAAAACTGTTAATTTCCTGGTTTTCGTAGGGTCCCAATTCTCATGAATTTCGTGCTCGGTACAAGCCAAAATTTTAACGACCCAACACATAAAACGCCATCAAGGGAAACAACTGAATCCATTCCACTGTCAAAGAACTTTAAATACCGATACAAATGTTGTTTTTGTTTTCACAATATTTGAATCAATGAAAATAAATGAATTCATGGTTTTAAAAAAAAAGTTTGAAATATATTAACATAATATGATCTCTTCTTATGAAATACTCGAGATATAAAAATACAAATAAGCTGCGGGATGTCGGTGGTTTTTACCCGGATGGAACCTACGCACACGAATGTACAGTACATATCAGCATATATACCAGTGAGAAGAATAACGCTAGTTGGAAGAAAACTGGCAAGATTCAACGTTCAAATTGCAGTCCGGAGTGAAACTCGCTAGGTGAGGAAAGACAACTCATCAAATTGGAGACCTTTTTGCGCAGTAAAGAAGAGCGACGTGAGTATGGTTTTGTGTTTGTCATCAAATTAAAGATAGGACGTGAAGGCAAACAAAATCAAATGAGACTCCCACTGTTTGAAAATGACATGAAACTATGCACGCACCAGCCCAGATGAGCTCAAGGACAACTTTTATAATGTCCGGGATTATCTTATTGCAGAAATCCCAAGGACGAAAGCTCACCTTCCTTGATGACTTCGGTGCTACTGTTTGCACAGATCCCCATACATGACCATGTATCATAAGCAAACTTGATGTAGGCAAATGCAACGACAAGGGATTTCTCCTACCAAGGAAATGCACTCAGCATAGTTTGGGATGCACCTACGCTACAAGCTCTGACATCCTATTGCTTACAACATAGTCAGGAGAAGGGACAGGCGTGATTTCTGAGCTACGAATGTCTAAAAGGAGTGCGGAATGCAGTTCTGACCAAGGGATTAAAATATCGAATGCAATATCAGCCATCTATCGGCTAAATCGCAACTTATCGATTGCCACAAGTGCAAATTAGTATATCAAAATAACACATGTTTATTCTGCAAGAGTGACTGAAACGAAACTAAAAGTATTTGACTTGTTATCAATGAAAAGCACATGGAACAGAAGCTATATCAGCAAACGTCATCAAATCCGGAGGCTCGCGCATAGCAAAGAAACATACAGTAAATGTGGAGTCAGGTAACTATATCCCAGGAACACAAGAATGCGCCCATCGTCCGCTTCCACAAGCGGAAAGGCAAATAAAATTAAGTGACAATCATCGATGCATTTCCTTTCTGTCAATAGCCGGCAGAATCCTTGTTAGAACTGTGCTGAATCGTCTTGTGCATCAAATTTAAAAGCGCTCATGCTAGAGAGTCCATGTGGCTTCAGAAAAGAACGAGAGAGAGAGAGAGAGAGAGAGAGAGAGAGAGAGAGAGAGAGAGAGAGCACAGAAACGGTATTTGCATGTCATCAAATAATGGAGAAATTTCAGTAACAGAGCTGTAAACTGCACACATCATTCATCGACCTGACAAATGTCTTTGACGCAGTCAACCGTGGAAGTCATGTCAAAATTGCCCAGAGAAATTCATCATGATGGTTCGACGAAGAGTATGTGAAGAATTTCCTTGTCAACAATTAGGTCAAGCTGGGCTATGTGTTGTCCTCAACCCTCTTTATTATGATGTTCTCTTCCTTACTGATGCCTTCCGTTATTATGACGTTAACATTAATAACAGGACTGACGACAAACTCTTTAATATGAGGAGAATATATTCGAAGACGAAGTTACAGGATGTGAATGTTCATGATCTACTATTTGATGTTGACTGTTCCCTGAATGCCAAATATGAGTTTGATATGCAACACAGTATGGATCGTTTCTCGTCAGTTTGTGATAATGTCGATGTCACAATCAGTATAACAAACACAGAGATGATCCACTAACTTACACCAGGAAAGACTTACGTAGTACCTACCATTACAATAAATCGCCAAACACTGGTGGCAGTGGACACGTTAACTAAACTTCAGGAGCATACCGTCACGCGTCGTCCATATCGACGACGTCACTAACGCCGGAATTGCTCAAGGAAGTGTTCAGATGTGTGGGAGTGCAGAGGGATCAGTCTATAAACAAGATTCAAGGTCTACAAAGCCACTATTTTGCCGACACTGCCGTATGCTTGCAAAGTATGGACTGTATATAGAGAACATGCCGAGAAGCTGAAGCGTTTCACTGGACCTGCTTGAGCAAACGTATATAGATGGCAGGATAGGGTTCCAGACACTGAGGTTTTTACACGGGCATTCCAAGCATCGTCACTCTGATAATGAAATCTCATCTGAGAAGGGCAAGGCACGTCACCAGACGAGCGACAAAAATCGCGATCTTGTAAGGTGAGCTGAAGGAGGGAAGAGATCTCGATGTGGTCAGAAGAAACGCTTTAAAGGTTTCCTCATGTCATCGCTGAATTATTATCAGCATTGGTCCTGAGTCTGTTGTACATACTGGTGCGATAGGCGTTGGTGATACTGGTAATATGCAATCCCGGATTACCCATTAGGCAGAGTAGGCAACTGCCTATGGGCCCCGCGACTTTTATGGGCCCCATCTGGGGCCCCCAGGGGCCCCCATGAGACCGTGACCGTGGGTCTGGGGCCCCAAAAGTTTGACTGCCTATGGACCTCCACGGTGCTTAATCCGGCGCTGGTAATATGTTTTAGGGTGGTATCTGTTAAGCATAACATGTTGTAATGTGGTTTTTGATACCCGTAACATATTGTAAGGCGGTATCTTATAGCATTAATTTGTTGTAATGCAGTATATGATATAGTAACCTAGTGTAAGGCGATATATCATACCCGTATCTGATTCAAGTAACGTTTTTGTAAGCGGTATCTCATACTAGTAGCCTAATATAAGGCGGTATCATCAGCATGTAATACTTCAATCCGCTTTAAGGAGATATCTGATAGCCATAGCCTGTTGTTAGGCTGAAAATGTCTCAAGTAATCTCTTGCAAGGCAATATCTTATTCCCATAATCTGTTATAAGGCGTTATCTGACACTAGTAACTTGATGTAAGGCAGTATCTGATTATGTTAGCCTATCGTACGGCTGTATATGATTATGTTAGCCTATCGTACGGTTGTATCTAATTATGTTAGCCTATCGTACGACTGTATCTAATTATGTTAGCATATCATACGGCTGTATCTGATTATGTTAGCCTATCATACGACTGTATCTACTTATGTTAGCCTATCATACGGCTGTATCTGATTATGTTAGCCTATCGTACAGTTGTATCTGATTATGTTAGCCTATCATACGGCTGTATCTGATTATGTTAGCCTATCATACGGCTGTATCTGATTATGTTAGCCTATCATACGGCTGTATCTGATTATGTTAGCCTATCATACGGCTGTATATGCTGCTCATAACCAATGGTAATGCGATTGCCAATAACAATATTGCTAATGATATAACAAAACTATGGATCACATAATGCTAGTTTTTAATGTCGTCATAACTTTATACCATACTAAATGTTAACCACACTGAAACGTAACCCTTAGTAACAACATTAACTAATGATATGATTCTTTATTTAAAAAAGAATCTTAATTTACATATCATTTAACAGACAAGCAGCTTGTGGTATACAATAGTATTCAACTTGTTTGTTAACCACACTGAAACGTAACCCTTAGTAACAACATTAACCATGATTCTTTATTTAAAAAGGAGTCTTAATTTACATATCATTTAACAGACAAGCAGCTTGTGGTATACAATATTATTCAACTTGTTTAGTAAATTGCATATCCATATGTCATTCTGTATTCAAGGTGACACCGAATGACGTTGAACGAGCTTAATCTGTATGCCTTCTGAACGTTGATGGAAATATGGTTTTTATTTTATAAAGATTAGATAAATCGTGTGACATAATTTCAGATTATGGTGTCCTTCAATCCGGTATGGGGACTTCATTTTATAGTTTTTGTGGATATGTAAAAACGCTTATTTTGTTGGTAAACATATGAAAGAAACTTGGCTTTGTATTAGCCGTTTGAAATGATAAATTAATTCTCTTGCAAGGAATCGTCATTTTTATTCCATGCATCGAATGTTCTCAAAGCCAAAGAGTGTACCCATTTTTGTTTAATGTCTAAAGTTCAGATTCCAGTGTAACTTAAATGTCCACCAAAAGAAAACAAAAATGCTTTAAAATCCAGATTAATGCAATGTAAGAAAAACAGCACTTTTTCTAATCTAACCTCGACTTTTATGTGTCGGTCTTATTAGGTAAGTAATTTGTAGATAAGAAATAATATGGAAAATGTTATTTTAATTTTAAATGTTCTTTGAATAATAATAATAATAATAATAATAATAATAATAATATTAATAATAATAATAATAATAATAATAATAATAATAATAATAGATATTGTCTTTTAAAATTATATTTTAATAAACAATTAAATCATCCATTTATTGATATAGTACTTAAGAAATTTTGTGTTTGAAGTATTCATTACTATTTGGAAAAGGGAGGAGAAGAAAGTGAAAAGATCTCCTTGACTGCAACAAAGCAATCGTTTCTATATAGATCTGAAATATTACTCTAAGATTCTTTTCTCTTTAAAAATTAATGCAATTTTGACCTGTACTTTGGCATGCGTCAGTTAATGGAGCATCAATCTATTGTCCAGGTCTGTGCATCGAAATCGAAATTTCATTGGAACACACAAATTATTCAAATTATTGTGATAATTATTGCAAGCCAGAAAGCCACTATTTTGGTATAATAATCAGAATGTTACATGATACATATCAGCGTCACGTGTGCACTAAATTAATTTATACTGACATTTGTTTTGATGCAGGGACATATTTGTCTAAATGACATTTCCGACCAGTGCTTTGCAGGATTGCAAATAAACATTAAACACACTTCTAATTACGTTATAAAACGATAGTTCTTGATGTGCGTACATAATTGATGTTTTACGTATTATCAATATATCGACTATTTTCTATGTCGCCATCCATTACACCAAATAAATGTCTTTTAATTGCTGTATTTAATTTCTAATTTCATAATTACTACTGTCGAAGATTTTTATAATTGTCCTTTTAATGTTCATTAAATGCGTTTGTAATTATATTTGACATTGTGATTTAAATCAAAGCCTGGCCGATGTAACGTGTTTTGTATCTTGAGTCATTAACAATTTGAGAAACTGTTACTAACACGGATGGTGGATCCTGTGTAAATACTAGCATTGTTTGATTGTACTGGAGATATTTAGTTGTCCTTAGAATATTGTGAAGAATACAGTTTAAGCGAAATGAGTACCAGATAATTTTAATTGATTTGGAGTAAATCATATTCTGTATCCAAGTGTTTACGTAACAAAATTGTTCTTATGACCTAATACATTTTACTATAGTTTTGCTTGCATGCAACAAGTCACCGTTTATTTTGATGAAAGCTAGTAATTAATGCAATTTTAACCTGTACTTTGGCATGCGTCATATATATATATATATATATATATATATATATATATATATATATATATATATATATATATATATATATATATATATATATATATATATATATATAACACAGTATAAATGCATTGATGGATTGATGGATGGGTAAGTGGATGAATGGATTCATAAACTGTCTACTTTAGGGCAAAAAACATTAATCGGCATTTTTTATTATGTATGTCAGGTCTCTAAAACTCAAATAAATATGGAACTCCTGAGTAAATGAAAAGTATACCACGAATTAGGTTAAATATCTTCTTACATACGACTGAAGCATCAATTTAATTAATTCACCTGCATAAAAAGCCCCTTCAAAGAATCGTTTGACAGCAGGACCTTACTCTCGTTTTCCTTCCTTTGCAGTCCTTCGAAGTCCTTCGGTAATCACCACAGGTGACTATTACCGACATACCATCATCCTGCTCTGTGAGCTCATTGGTGATACCACAGAAATCTGAAATAATGTATTCCTTATACTGGAAATAGTAGAATATCTGCTGGATCGCGTATATTGTAGCGGCAGGCTCTATCCTGAAAATGATGAGCACTTCTCTGGGACTCTTGGTTAGGTATGGTCCAGTAAGGAGAACATCTTTCAATAACATGCACTGGAATTAAATACCATTCCGATTTTGACGTGTTTTATGTAGATGGCACATTTAAAAGACTTTGACATTCTTCGCTTTCCTTAATTGGAAGAACTGACTCCATGTAGCAGTGGTCAGATATCTTTTTCATGAAAGTCAGGAAATTATGCTTTGGTTCTGGTTTCTCCTCCATTGATGTCTTGTCTGGCAATTTGTAATATTCATCAGGTTCGGCGGTGATAACTTTTTAATGCCGTCTCAATCGCATAATCTTCTGCACTTCTGCCCAGATTTCAAAACGTCTAACATACGTTCCGGGTGTATATGAAGAAACGTTCCCATGTGCGCCAAATAAATCGAAGAACCCTAACTTTTCATGCATCCTCACTATGTTCTCAACCCGCCCCTAACTAGACGTAGTTCAGAGCATGATCTTCCATACAGGCCTTCATCGCAAATCCCAGTATATTTGAAGAGATTTCATGCGGTGGCAGTTTTTCTTTTCGTCACAGTCGTTCGAATATAACCACGAGGAGCGTTGGATTCATGAGTATTTTGTCACATTCTGCGCACTTTACAACAGATCTACCTACAGTTTCTAGGACGGTGATTTGTAGAGTTACATCATCGGTAACAAAGTGTTCCCTCAACATGTGTTACATTCGTCTTGAGGTTCCATGGGCATTGTTTCTTGGGATCCTCTGCTGCATGGGTATAATACGTGGACACAGTAGAATGTGCTTCTGTCTTGTATTCATGTGCTACCATATCTTGCAGATGGCTTCGCGAAGTTTAAGGAATTTGAACATTAGGCGCCTGATGCACTCAACACAAAGCTTGGTTCATTTCTTTGATCACAAATAAATTCTGAAAACAATGAGAATAGGGGAGAAAAGGGGCGAATGGGACTGTATGTTCCTATTTATAGTTTAAGCCATTGAGATAATAATAATAATAATAATAATAATAATAATAATAATAATAATAATAATAATGACTTTTATTTAAAGAGGGTAACACAATTAGCTAAGAACTAAATTACCTCGAGGCCCTAATACAATGGAATTATTTATTTTAGTTGTATCTCTGAAGCCACTGTATATAATGGGTTTGGAAGAAGGAAATAGAGTGGACATTTCTAATCTCAACTGGAATAATATTCCAGAGCAAAGTTTCAGAGTATTGGAAACTTTTATTTTAAAAAATAAACATTCCTTATTTGGTTTGGGAATTTTATGATGTTTGGTAGACATTGACCACATGTGGGGAGTATTGCCTGGTAGCCTATACTGGAATAGGGATTGCAAATATTCAGAATCACTATTAGTGGATATCCAATACATTAATCTAGCTTTTCTCAAACAGAATCAGTCCTTAATTAGTAATATTTTATATTACCGGCTAAATTTCCCTTGCTTTATTTCTGGATTGATATAAGCCAAAATGCTCTTTTATGAAGATTTTCCAGCTTTACAGTGTTTTTATGATTAAAAGTACCCCATAATGTATTTCAGTAGCCTAAATAGTGTTGAATGTAATTGGTATAAAATAGTTTTCTGCGTCTTACGTGCAAACAATTTCTTATCCTACTGAGAAGTCGTACACCTCAATTTACCTATTTTGTACTGATATGTTTCATATGTTTAGTCCATAACAGGTTATTATCTACAAAAACACCATGTACCGGTAGTTTCTCATGACAGACCATTGGCAAAATAATATCCTTCCATGTCAGACATAGTTCACCACTATCAAGAATTTTCTTTTTCTGCCGTGTTGAGATAAGTAATATTTTAGAATTACCAATATTTACCACCCTGCCATTGCATGTGCACCAGTTGTCCCGTTTTGTTAGGACATTCTGTAAAGATATTTCGAGTTCATGCTTTGTACTTTGGATGTCTGAAAACATTGTGTCATATGCATAGAGATCTGTAGATGATATTGATGTTCCTTAGTAAAAAGTGGTAGGTCTTTATTACATAAAATAAATATTAACAAACCTACGATTGAGCTTTGTGGTACTCCATATCTAATTGTTCCCGGTTCAGACAGAACATTATGTATATAAACATGTTGTGTTCTCTCGCTTCAGAATGAAATAGTAAACCATCTAACTGTGCTTTTATCACATTGTAGGTTTTCAGTTTTTTCAACAGGATTTCATGATTCACCATATCAAAAGCTTTCCTGAAATTTAAAAACACAGATCTTATTATTATACCTGGTCAAGTGCTTGAAGCCATTTATCAGTTAGGGAGATCACGTGTTTTTTGTCTAAAACCTTGACAAGTTTGGTAGTATTGAGATTGACCGGTAGTTATCAACATCATCCTTAGAACAAGATTTGTGAACAGGAGTTACTTTTGCAGTTTTCGATCTTTTGGGGACATATGAGGTTGCAATACTTAAATTTGTCATGAACGTTATGCTATTACAAATAGCAGAAGATGTAATGAGTCGTGGACCAGTCTGATCCAGTCTTGTTGATTTCTTGGTACGAAGTTCATTGAGATATTTTTTAACAAAGTTGTATGATACCGGTGTAATAGAAAAACAATCCTCCTCAGAGAGTTTGCTTTTTCAGTTCATTAAGGCTGTTTTCTATCACTGGTTCTTTTAATTTTGTTGTGGTATTCTCGAACGAAATCATGGAAAACATTTGCAATGTGTCTGTGACATCAGTGACTATGGTGTCATTTACCAGAAAATGAGCTCATTTTATTTAACTGATCCATGTGTGTTCCTCCAGCGAGTTCATTGAAGACTTTACGAATTTCGTGTGTATTGCTCTTTTTTTCCCAAGCAATGTTTCATAATAAGGGATGTTTTTAAAGACATATTTCTCTTGTTAGCTATGTAGCAGTTTCAGCACGAATGGGTTGACTTCACGAGTGGTGTTGACATAATTGCGGTCTAGTAGATTTGGATACACTTTGGCCGAGTTGGAGATTCCCTATCTCTTGCAGCGTTTAACTGTCTTTGTTAGAAATATTAGAAACATTTTTAGTTTTGCGTTGAAGAGTGCGTTTTTGATGACCTCAATGCGGTCATAATACAGTTTGGACTACACTGCCTTCAGTCCTTCTTGCTCGGTTATTCAAATGTACTTGACATGGGATGAGGACTAGTTTCCAGTCCATTCTTCGAATGTGTAGAGTTTTTCACTGAAAACAACACTCTGATGACGTTATAATTGTGGACTTTTATCCTCTGTAGTTTTCCGGACAGTCGGTGTACTTGAAGAGCATCGTCGTCATATCTGATGCTTCGGCATGCGAACACTGACACACACACACAGAGTACCATTGTTGAGTAGGCTTGAGTACGGTTGAAAAATGCATCTGGTTTGTGCAATTGGTAGGGAACGAGTGTTATATACATGGACCCTTCCTGAACGCGACGTCATGACGTAGCCCTGAATCCGATTGCTGAAAGGTGTTCGCATGTGATACTGAAGTAGTGTCTCAGTGCACGAGGGCCTTATTTGCAAGCCACGTTTGTGGTCTTGTAAGGAATGGATTATTGTGATGGCGACTAATATTCATGGTCGTGTGTGCGTAATACATGTTGAGAAGAGCTATGTGTCTATTTCATGTGATAGAGGCGATGCTCAATATCCGAATTTCCCCTGTCGTTGGGAGGAAGGATTGAACTGATGTGCATGACGGATTGGGTCTTAAAATTTGCAGTTGGACTTGTCTTATTAGGAAATAAAACGGTTCAAAAATTGGGTCTGATGTTACTAACTGGCCATTCTCGTTAATAATTCTTTACTCAAGTCGTACATAATATAGCATATATCTAACACGAGGCCGCCCAGTCCATCCATTCCATCTAAACTGTTTTATATAAACGTATTGTATGAATAGGTATGTCTAACTACATTAATCTTTACTTAAACATATATTTATTCCAGGGTCTCAACCTGAGCGGAAGGGAAAATATGTATATGTATATTATATGTATGTATATTATATGTATGTATAGTATAAGTATGTATATTATATGTATGTATATTATATGTATGTATAGTATATGTATGTATATTACATGCATGTATATTACATGTATGTATATGAGAAAACTGGCTTCATACATGTATTCAGTTTTGTTCAATACAGAAGCAGAACAGTTTAGCAAATTAGAAGAAACACATGTCGTCAATATTAAAAAAAGGAAATGTTTGAAAAGTAATCGCTTCAAACTCTTTTTCAAGGACTAACTTCTTTGGTCAATGATACGAATGTTCCTATTTTTATGTTCGTGATATTTTATCTAAATGATTAACGCATGTGTACAAAGCAAGGCAGACTGGTCCTCTGACTTGAAGTCAGCATCTGTGCAAAGTTAGGTGGACTTGAAATAATTGTTGAGGACTCTTTTGTGTGATATATACATCACATATATACACCACATGCGTTATAATTTTGTATTCATTTGATATCTGAAACATTTTACATAATTTCAAAGATTACATATTTGCTGGAATCTTCAACTACCTCTAAAAATATCAAATATAAATGAAGCTCATTATGTTAATTTTAATGATTCTTCAAGGTCTTTCTAGTGTGTGTGTGTGTGTGTGTGTGATTTAGATTTTAAACGTAGCATTTTAAAATTGTCCAGTCTTATCGCTTCGATGTCTGCAGTGTGTCACTTCTTAGTAATGTCTAGAACTGTCATCATGCCGCAGACATGTAGCATTATGTCTCACCTAGTCCCAATATCCTGACATCAGACCAACCAGTCCCAACACTAACCTCTTAATGCTGAGCGATAAGTCTTTTGTATGGTTAAGCCGGGGTTTTAACCCTTGACCTTTAGCACCAGAGGCGGACGCTCTAACCACATAAACACTGGAGCGGTCGCTTCCAATTGTTACATTAATTATGGATTGGGTCTCAGTTCTGACTATTAATGATTACGTGACTTACATGACCGCTATTGGAGAGTAAAACTTGAGAATTAGAATATCAAACTGTAAAGGCAGAATATACCGCTCTGGTGGCCTAGTGGTTAGAGCGTCCGCCGCGGAAGCGGGAGGTCGTTGGTTGAATCCCCAGCCGGGTCATACCAAAGACTTGCAAAAATGGTACTAACATCTGCCCTGCTCGGCGCTCAGCATTAAGAGTTTAGTGTTAGGATTGGTCGGCCTGGTGTCAGGATAATGTGACTGGGTGTGACATCATGCTACATGTCTGCTGCATGATGCCCCAGTGCTAAACATCACTAAAAACTGTCTCACGCTAGACATCGTAGCGATATGACTGAACAATTCTTAAAGCTACGTTAAAAATCCTAATCAAACAAACAAACAAAATAAATAGAGAATACTGGTTTAAAACCCTTTTTTCTTATGTCACTGACTCAAATAGCAACATCAAATTAATTATTTCATACTCAAGAAAATACTGAATCATTTGAGAGAGATTTAATTAGATATACCAAATCTTTGCCATTATAAGAGATCCCTATATCAAGATAGATTTTTTAAATTATATTAAGTTCTAAAACGGATACTCTCTATTTACCAATATTCGAGTTTAAAATTTTAACGATATTAATTTTCAATTTTTCATTAGTAGGTATCTCACTGTAACGAGGCCAATGTGCCTTGGCAAGTAACCAACCGTCAAACTAACCAACCAGCTTTGATTACACAAGTTGCACATTCTTTGATGCCGAGACCTGGATAACTCAGGCAGTGATAATAGTTGGTCTTTCCAATAAGCAACGAAAATTGTGGACCAGATAAGGGTCAACATTTTATCAAGAAAGTGAGTAGCAAGGATATCAATGAAACATTATTATTGACACAAAGGCAGAGTAAAAGTGAACGTGACCAAGCCCTTGCATGTATTGCTTTATTCTTATTTTTTACCTACTAAAGAGCTTTAATGTTACCTTTTAAATATTAATCTATGTCTTCTTTTCCAATCTTTACATAAAGAAAATAACATTCAAAATCTGAAACGTATCTATCTTGTATAATATTAATATTTCTGAGTTGAAATAAGTAGTAATATTCACATTACATCTATTGCTGTCCTATACCCCAAAATATGGCAGCTATTACAAGACTCAAATCCAGTTGTCCTTATGATGGTAGTATCCATGTTTAGTTATTATCTTAGATGATAATGAAGATAACGAGTAAAGTGCGTATGAATTTGAAAAATGAATATGTAAGCCTATCCTGGAGCGCGCAAATTTATCGCAACTGTGCGGTTTACTTTGCCTGGTTGATAAGTGATGTCTTTCGTTGATACTGTTGCCATTACTTATAACATTTGTTGAAAGATTAATTGCCAAGCTTGCTACACCCCATCAGCAAATTTGCAACACAGAAGATATTTAAGAGAAACATATCTTAATGTGGAAGTTCTGGTTCTAATTTTGGGGCAAGAATAATATTTTTCTTGTACTTCCTGAAGTTGCCATAAGTCCAAAAGTTACGATTATTTTCTCTGAATTTGTGCGGACAATATTAACAATGCAGCAAGTACAGATATGGCGTCTCTTTGGTCTAGGTAAAATTGACAAAAACTGTCAATGACAGAAGCCATTAAGATAATTTACATTCAATTGCAGTGATTTTTAATGTTTGTCTTTGACCTGTGATATTCTCTTTCTGGATAAACTACAGTATTAACCTATAATATATGGTCTTGATTCTGTGTTGCTTTATACATTCTTTGTTCAATCATTGTTACCAGTCAATGCTCATAAAATACGTAACAGGAAAGATTGTAAAATGTAACAAATGATTTATTTCCCTAGAATACAAACTGAAAAATGAGAAAAAGAACAGTATTACGAATGAAATCCAAAAATAATTTAACACTTAAAGACACAAGTCCTTGTAATAAAACGTCCTGAATGAAACTCAGTTCAAGTCCCGGGTCTGTTGTAGCCTTTAAAGTACTGATACTCTTGTTGAATCACAGAAATGTTCTTCCATGTTTGCATTCAGAATAAATTCCAATGAGATTTTGTCAGAGCACATTTGTATTTCCAGAGAAAATAATAACTTGAATTCAATAATTCGAAGAAAATAAAATTTAACCAAAACTGGTCAAAACATAATACAACTTAAAGTGCTAAATGTTAAAGCACAACTACTAAAATCCTCACAGCCACATGTTAATATAGGTCTTGGCTTGACCTCACATAACATTAGTTTTGTCTTCTAAAAACAACCATTACCTAAAGAAAAAATAAAATCTTCAAGAATGATCTAATGAGCCTTGTTCTTTTTACAACACAATATCCTATAAAATTCAATTAGGAATCTCTAAAACCCTGACCCTGAGCAACATATTTACCCTTCTTTGTTTACCTGAATAATAATCCTGATAATAAGCTCATACACATCAAGAATAATGAAAATATTTTTAGTTGTTTACAAAAATGAAATAATAAATAAAAATTAAAAGGAAAACAAATCAAGGAGAAATGAATTCAATTTCGGATACGGTCAGGTCCAGCAAACAATGTTACATTAAAATAGCGTTTAATGAAATAATAATAGCAATTAAATTAAATATATTAAATTAAATATGCATAAAAATATATTAATAATATTTAATCTTGTGAAGCAGGAAAAAACGAGTGTTATTTTCCGATTTCAAAACAGCCGGTTATAAATTATAAATAGGCTTCGAAAATATCAATATATATATATATATATATATATATATATATATATATATATATATATATATATATATATATATATATATATATATATATATATATATATCTTTTAGAGAAAGAGAGAGAGGGGGGTGTCGGAGCGGAACGAAAACTGCACATTTTAATTGACAGCACTCAAATAATTATTATCTCAAGAATTAGACTTTTAAGTACTAGCTAATTGATACCTATTACCCCAGTGAGCAAACAGAGAAATATGAGCCTTACAGTAAGTCTTAACATCTGCTTGTAATTTTAAAGCCAAGGTTCTGTTATCAGCACTCATGGATTTTTTCTTGCAGTTGCCAGAGACACCCAGCGAAAGAAAACCTTGTCTAGTATACAATAGTTTCATAATGTTTGCAATATTAAATAACTCGATCAAAGCCGACAAGGAGGGGGGATCAATCCCCAGGGCCCAGGATAGAAGGGGGCCCGAGCCGAACAATACCACTGAATTTTGTAAAAGAAATGTTTTCTTTGAACAAGAACTAGGAGAGGCCCGAGTGTTTCATATTCCAGGGTCCGTGATTGCTGTGTATGGCTCTGAACGCGATAATTAAACGACTTATTTAGTACTGGGTCAATATTCTGTGCATATAAGAATAAATAATAGCGAGTTCGCCGATTGCTGCTTTACCCCTACAGTATCCTTTTGGAGAATAATAAATAGATTCCATGTTGTTATTAATTACCAGCACATAACATCAATTTACCTTTCATTGCCGATTTTACTAACCATGAAGCCAATTTTTCTTTGAAGGATTTATCAATGATAGAATTCAATGCATGAATCAGTTTCACATCTGAGAAATGTCTGTGTTCCAGATTGCTGCTTTTATAAGCAACATGAGTATGACACGCCTTATCAATGGCGTTTATTGGATATTCACCGGGTCGGGGATGGTTTTGATCATCGAGACGGATATCGATTCTGGTCCCGGGTCCACAATAACTACATCCTGGAAGGTGTTTTTCTCCTGGGTATTTTGCCCATGGTGTTCCTGGGAGTTTTACTAACTTGGCTGCAATATCACCTCCTCGTTTTTTAAAATCATCTGCAGATTTCATAGAAAGAAATCAATTTTTTTTGTACTACATTGTATACACTTACCAGAAAGTGCTGATCTGTTATTTTTAGTTGTAATCGTCGTCACGTCATCTGTGCCAGTACGCTTCTTACATTTCACACAATATAGATCCATAATATATTTATAATAACATGAATGTAATTGATTGTTCGGCGACAAAAACAAGAGAATCAGTTAAGCATCATGCAGCGCTACCAAATTCTATTCGTATGATTATAATCAGACCATCTGGAAGTGGCAAGACACAACTGCTACTTAATTTAATAACGATATGGATGAAATGGGATAAGTTGTATTTAATAGGCCCGAGTGTAGATGATCAGTGATGCTACGAAGTGTTAAAGGATTACAACGAAAGGCAGCAGAAATCACTGGCGAGGGTATTATTGAATTTATAACCGATATCTAGGAAGCACCGAGCATTAATGATATTGATGGAAGTATTAAAAATTAAGTCGTATATGATGATGTGATGTTAGACAATGAAAAGAATCCTGCTAGGATACTTTCCAGAGGCAGACATAAAAACACTGACGTGATATATGTCACTCAACGATACACTCAAATACCAAAAGTGATCAGAGATAACTGTAATATTATTGCTGTATTCAACGGAGTTGATACACATACGCTACGAAATATTCGGCAAACTTGGTGCGGCAGTGATATGGATTATAATCTCTTTAGAAATTTCTTTAGTCACGCTCAGTCAATCCCACATGGATTTGTAACGATAAATTTGCATGATCTATGATCAAGATATCGTATCCGACTTGATCAAATATTCTGTTGAAAAAAATGTTAACCCCATAGCAGCAGAGGGGTGGGGGGTGCGACAACGACCATGGCGTCCTTTTGTTTTTAGATTTCGAGAAAGCATTAGTTAGCCAAAATGACGTTTCGGCCAGTTGTCCGAATCGCTGCTCAGTTAAATAGCTATTAACAAGAATTTGTAAGATGACCTAACATATAACACTATATTTGTATGGTTTCCTTATTGTCAAGCAAACATACAAGCCAAATGGCTAACCTCTTAGAGAATGATGCCAGACATTTGATGGACACATTTTTGTAGAAAGATTGGGGAAATTGGAAACAGAATAGGAGCAAAGTAAAACATATGATAGAGAAGGCAGAAATGAACTATTACAAGCAAGAAATAAATTAACCAAATTAATGGTCAACAGAAGCATCTAAATGAGTTAAATGCACAGACAAATTAAACCCTGCATCTCAAATACAATATAGCAATTCTAAATTATCAGTAAAAGAAATTGAAGATGATTTTAATTGCTGGTAAATACTTGAGCTAATTTTCAGATAATTATTTCAAGCAGAATGGAAATTTTAATCCTCAAAATGAATAATTGGCTGTTAGTATTTATGCATCTAATAGTCCGCATTGATCATTCAAAATGAATACTTGGCTGTCAGTATTCATGTATTTAACAGTTCTTATTGATGACTCAAAATGAATACTTAGCTGTCAGTATTCATGAATCTAACAGTCTGTATTGATCACTCAAAATGAATACTTGGCTGTCAGTATTCATGTATCTAACAGTCCACATTGATCACTCAAAATAAATACTTAGCTGTCAGTATTCATGCATCTAACAGTCCTCATTGATCACTTTGGTTCATACCAGAAACAGAAGCATGATGAAACATTAATGAGCATAAATGTTAATAAAGCTACATGGCTTTGATAGTATTGGAGCAGAGTTGTTGAAGATTTCAGTACCAATAACTTGCAAGTCTGTAGTTCATAATTATCCAAGTATTTAGACAAATTAATCTGTGATGGGTTAAATGGCTATTTACAAGAATGGAGTAATTACAGTAATTACAGACCAATTTCAATCTTACCAGACTAGGGTAAAGGATGATCCCAGTAATTACAGAATGATCAATTTCAATCATACCAGAATGGAGAAAAGTATGATCCCAGTAATTACAGACTGACCAATTTCAATCTTACCAGATGGAGGTAAAGGATTATCCCATTAATTACAGACCAATTTCAATCTTACCAGATGGCGGTAAAGGATTATCCCAGTAATTACAGACCAATTTCAATCTTACCAGAATGGAGTAATTACAGTAACTAAAGACCAATTTCAGTCTTACCAGAATGGAGTAATTACAGACCAATTTCAATCTTATCAGACTGAGGTAAATGATGATCCCAGAAATTATAGACCAATTTCGATCATTCCAGAATGGAGCATATGATGATCCCAGTAATTACAAACCAATTTCAATCTTACCAGAATGGAGTAATTACAGACCAATTTCAATCTTACCAGAATGGCATAAAGGATGATCCCAGTAATTACAGTAATTACAGACCAATTTCAATCTTACCAGAATGGAGTAATTACAGTAATTACAGACAAATTTCAGTCTTACCAGAATGGAGTAATTATAGTAATTACAGACCAATTTCAATCTTATCAGACTGGGGTAAAGGATGATCCCAGTAATTACATACCAATTTCAATCTTACCAGAATGGAGTAAAGGATGTTTCCAGTAATTACAGTAATTACAGACCAA
This sequence comes from Unio pictorum, assembly GCA_030141615.1. Taxonomy (NCBI): domain Eukaryota; kingdom Metazoa; phylum Mollusca; class Bivalvia; order Unionida; family Unionidae; genus Unio; species Unio pictorum. The sequence continues at coordinate 494,689 of JARLTB010000396.1, read as the reverse complement.
TTTTAATCATACCAGAATGGAGTAATAATGGTAAATTACAGACCAATTTCAATCTTACTAGAATGAAGTAAAGGATGATCCCAGTAATTACAGACCATTTGCAATCGTACCAGATGGAGGTAAAGGATTATCCCAGTAATTACAGACCAATGTTATTCTTACCAGAATGGAGTAAATTGTGATTCCAGTAATTACAGACCAATTTCAATCATGCCAGAATGGAGTAATTATGGTAAATTACAGACCAATTTCAATCTTACTAGAATGAAGTAAAGGATGATCCCAGTAATTACAGACCAATTGCAATCTTACCAGATGGCAGTAAAGGATTATCCCAGTAATTACAGACCAATGTTAATCTTACCAGAATGGAGTAAATTGTGATTCCAGTAATTACAGATCAATTTCAATCTTATCAGTACTGTATATTCAATAACAGTCTTACCGATACATTCTGAAGTCTTTGAAAAACATGTTGCGAACCTTTGTTTACTTGTACTAATAATCATTTCCACTGTGAACAGTCAGGTTGCATGAATTCCCATTCCTATCAAACAGCTCTCACAAAACTGACCCATACTTGGTTTGATAATTGAATGCCCGAAATATGACAGTTGTTTACCTTGACTTTGAAAATGCATTTGATTGAGTAGATGACAGTATAGTTTTTTTTAAAATTGAAGATGACATTGCCTTAATATATTGAAATTCTTAACTTCAATACAACATGTATGTAGAGGTTGCACTTACTTGTCTTCAGTAGTTGTTTGGATGGTGTTCCACAACAGTCTTTATTGGGACCATTCTTTTTTTTAATTTTGACTAATGATCTTCGATTTACTACTAAGAACTCCAATACAGATTTGTTTGTAGATGACACAACATGACATGCTTGAATACCATCTATTTGATGTATACAAAAGTTGAAGAATTGTATAGGCATAATGAAATGCTTCTAAATAAAACAAAAATAACCACAGTTCAAAAATTGCTTTCATATACCATAAGCATCTTAATTTAAATTCTTTTTTAAAACAATACAACCACTGGAAATGTTTCATATAAAACAAAATTCTTGTTGTGTATGCTGACAGTTTTCTTCATTGGGGTGTCAGGATATTAATGTATGTAAATTATTTTCTTTTAAGATACATCTATCACTGCTCACCAAATTTCAGAAATGTTTCCCAGTTGATGTTAGAATCCTATATTTTAATGCATATATTCAGTTGATATATGTGGAAGCTTGTAGACCTTGACCAAATTTTAAAGTTACAATAATATATTATGATAGTGTTACAGATCTCAACTTGACTTTGGCCCAGTTGTTTACAGATCTAAATTTGGCTATAGCAGCCCAGTTATGTACAGATCCAAACTTCGCTATGGCCCAGTTATGTCAGATCTAAATTTACTATAGACCAGTTGTGTATAGATCTAAATTTGACTATGGCCTAACTGTGTACAGTTCTAATTTTAACTATGACCTGACTGTATACAGTTATAATCTTCACTATGGCCTGGTTGTGTACAGATCTAAATTTGGCTATAGCAGCCCAGTTATGTACAGATCCAAACTTAACCATGGCCTGGTTGTGTACATATCTGTATTTGACTGTGGCCCAATTGTATGAATTGTAGTAATGTGCAGAAGGCATGGTACATGTATCATGGTCATTATAAAGCAGTGGTCTAGCTCAGAATGTTTAGTAAGAAACGTACATTTGCATATTTATAATACATTTAAAAAAATGCAGAGAATGTAGAATAGCTTGTTAATGACTCAGTTTTGAGGAGGTTTGTTAAGGGTCTGCAGAGAAACATGGATCTAGAAGGACATTGGGGCTGGGTGGGGGAGTTTGAAAGGTAATGATGGCACATGGAAGTTGTTAAAAGACTCCTGAGGTAATAGCAAAGGTCTAAGTGCTCATATCTTTTAGGCTGGAGCAATACACACACACACACACACACACACACACACACCTATATATATATATATATATATATATATATAGACATGTTTCCCCAAGGATCAGTAGAACCAATACTGAAGATGGCCAGAAGATGTCAAACTGTTGCAGCTTTCAGAGCATGGCATACTTGTAAGTATGCAGTGGAGTACCCAGGAATCTAAAAATAGGAGTGAAGAGTTAATACAGCTTTGTCTGACATGTACTCAGGAACCTAATATTATTTAAAACTTTTGTCCATGGGTTTTGTCACACATGGAAAAATAGGCAAAACATTTATGTCATTTTCAAGATGCGTTTGATATTGGCATAGGTGTCAGTGTTCAGTTGCTGCTGACATTCACTTAGGTGTCTGTGTTCAATTGCTGTTGACATTGACTTGGGCGTCTGTGTTCAATTGCTGTTGGCATTGACTTAGGTGTCTGTGTTCAATTGCTGTCTGCATTGTCATAGATGTTAGTGTTCAGTGTTTGCATTATTCTCTTTCATAGACACATTCTAAAGAAACTTGATTCTTCATAAGAAGTATGAATCATTACAACAAAATTATATCACAGACCTTTAGAACTCTAGATAGAAACATTCTTGCATAATTGTTGCATAAATTAATTTATGCACCATTTTGTAAAACAGTATAATTGCAAGCATTTAGTCTAATGTTGTTAGTGCATTCCTCCTGCCATAAGCACAGTCTATTTTTAAATATGTTGCATTGGATCAATTTGAACTGTGTTTCGGGCTTTTAATAACCCCAAAAATTAGCTAACGGCTAAAAAATTACATGTATGAAGTTACACATTCCGTCACCAGCACACTATGCTACAAGTCAAACTGGACAATCAAGCTGTCAGTATTCCAGATTGGTCAATCAAGCAATCAGCGGCAACCAATTTTGGTCATTAATGCCCGATCATCTGCTACTTAACCAGCAACACAATTCAGCTCTATGGCTACTATGGTTCTGCTTTAGAGCTGATATGGTCAACTCCACATTGACTCCGATCACCCTGATTACCCTAGTCATTTTGTTCACCCTGGTCATCTACAGCTGAAGATGTGCAAGTCCTTAAAGTAGACCGCTCACAAGACATTCCATAACAGGTTGTTGTTTTGTTAATATGTACAGTGTAGCTGCACAACTAGTTATTTATTTGGTGATGTGTACAGTGTAGCTGCTACACAACTGTACAGTGTAGCTGCACAACTAGTTATTTATTTGGTAATGGGTACAGTGTAGCTGCAACACAACTGGTTATTTATTTGGTGATGTGTACAGTGTAAAAATACAACTGGTTATTTGTTTAGTAATGTGTACAGTGTAACTACACAACAGGTTATTTGTTGGATAATAGATGTGCACAGTGCATCTACACAACTGGATTTTATTTGGTAATAGACATGTATATGTACATTATAGTTACATAAGTTTGTTTTAAAAATTTGGTAGAGTATAGCTACACAATAAGATTTTTTATTTGCTAATATATGTTACATTTTAGGTACACAATTTTTTTTATTTGGTAGGTACACAACAGGTTTTTTTAATTTGGTAATGGATGTGTACATTGTAGATACACAACAGGATTTACAATGTTTTTATTTTCATGTTCCTTTTAGTAATATATTTTTGTTTAGAAAGAGAGTTGCTTGAATTAATCATTACCTTTCCAGACATGTGCCAGACCCTGAGTTCCCAGCAGTCCGAGAAGTGTTACCCATGCCCACTGATAAATGGAGAGTACAGCACGCGGACAGGCATACTTTTACATGACATGTACCAACCACTTCTCTTTGTTCTTCATGAGGCTCTAAATGATTTTGCCGAGTCGGGAAAAGGTACAATACACATTTAGACTTAAGAAATACACATTGTATGAAGAAAGGTTTGAAATTTTCTAATTTTTTTGTGTGGTACAGCAGTTCCTGTTACATTTACACATTGTTGTCTTGATAGCTTATAAGTTACAATGATGTTAGTTGTCGGTCATATCAACAAAATCCTCATCATATGGGGAAAACCACCAACACTGAATAAGCAGCAACTTACCCCAGTATGTACCAGAAAATGAGAATGAATGTAAAAGCTGCTAACATTTTGTAGTTGTAAGTAAATCACTTAACATTGAAAATTTGAGCGAGAACTATTAATAAAGAATAAAATATATGTATAGTGATTGATTGAGGTTATTTTTCTTGAAATTGTTCCAAAATTGGACCATGGAAACTGGTTTGTTTGTATGCATTCATCTTAAAACAAAATTATATAGCAGTAAAGATATACTTCAAGCACTAAACATGAAACCACAATTTGGCATACGAGATCATTTCTGAATTACTCCTTTTCCTTTATAACAACCTAAATGTATTACTGACTTTTAAACCACATTTTTGTGAGTGGTCTGCTTTTCTTCAATTATGTCAGTTACGATAATTATTTTATCCAGCCTTAAAATTTGTCTCTTTTTTTAGTTGGAGTTTCATCCATTGATATTAAAGTTATAGGTGTTAAAATTATTGGTGCTTAGTTGTAATATCGAACGTAAAGATGAATTTGACTGGACTGTGGAAAAATATGAAAAAACTTTACATGCGCATTGCATATCTAACAATTAATTAAATAAAAAGAAACAATTATCTCATCCAGAAACAGAATTATTTACTTAGACATAAAAGTGTGTAACCTTGTCATACCAACTGAATAGATGACAGCTTTGTGATTGGGATGTAATCACTTAATATCGGGGGGGGGGGGGATAACAAACATCACAAGACTTTAACAGTATCAGTCGAATCACTCAAACGATTCTCTCTTGCTGGTTTAATTGACAATGACCTTATTCACTCTGGCAATACAGATTCACTCTAAAGACAAACTAATATGCAACCACTACATCAACTTAATCACTGCAGTGTCAACTTGTGATATGTACATTAGCCTGCTTTATGGACTGGAGCATTTATCACCAGTACCAACAATACTTTTTTTTGGTTTTAAAAAGATTCCTTTTATATTTGTTTTTTAATCTTTACTAGTCAAGCGTTCATTGTAACAATTGATTACATACAGGTCAGTGGTTTCTGTCTGTTTTTTTGATATTGTCATTGAGAGGGATGCTCGGTTCTGCAATAAGACTGAGAAGCAGGCTTATCATAGGAATAATTAGTCTGGTACCCTTCTTTTTATGTTCCCTGCATTGCTCACCTCTATATGAATAGTGGAGACAATGCAGGGAGCATGCAAAGCAGGGAACCAGACTAGGAAATAATCTACATATACTTTAGTCTGGTTTATGACAGAAACTATAAAACACTATCAGCATAGCTAAACAAAAAGCAGACATTGGTAGCCAGCTTTTTTAAAAAATAATATTTAAAAAAATTAGAATGGTTTGAGTGGTCATTTTTACAGGGAATATAAATATAGGTTGGTGGAGTTTTTCCTCATTTTTGCGATGTAGTTGTTCGTAGCAGTGTTGAAATGCATATTTTAACAAGATATCGTGGTGGCTGGTTGTGCTCAGCAGGTGGTCGCTAATAACAGAGCATTTATATAGTAAAATTAATCCATACATTATGATTGTGGTCAGAAATGACAGGTGGTTGCTTGTAACAGAGGTTGCTCATAGCAGTTTTTACTGTGTGTAAGGCAAAATATATTGGTATGTGTACAATAACTGTACTTTGTCCACCACAACTGATGATATTAGATTCTCACCGTAATTTGCTTTACCCACAAAATGGCTTGCTACACCATTTTTGGATATTCTACAATGTTTTTATATGGCACACAAAAAAGCAAGGGAGAAAATTTAAGTAGCCAGTAGATATAACTAATATGGCAGACAATCCAAGAGCAGAATTTGTATGATAAAGGTAAATGGTATTTTCTGTGATGAAATTTGGAATTTGTAATTTATTTAAGGATATGTATGCAGTTTCTTCAAGCTTCCAAAGAATATGATGAAAATGCTCTGGATGTGAATCACACTCGCCTTATATATTTCAGTGTTTATACAAGTTTATATTACTGGTATTGCTCCATTGTTAGATATTGGATTGGATTAGTAACAACTGACAAAGGAGGTAAGGGTATCATATTAGAACACAGATATATACCAGCTATACAAACTGAGATATTTACCAGCTATACAAACTGAGATATATACCAGCTATACAAATTGAGATATGTACCAGCTATACAAAATAATATATTTACCAGCTATACAAACTGAGATATATACCAGTTATACAAACTGAGATATATACCAGCTATACAAAGTAATATATTTACCAGCTATACAAACTGAGATATTTACCAGCTATACATAATGAGATATTTACCAGCTATACATAATGAGATATTTACCAGCTATACAAAGTGAGATATATACCAGCAATACAAAATAAGATATATATATATATATATATATATATATATATATATATATATATATATATATATATATATATATATATATATATACCTGCAATACAAAATGAGATATTTACCAGCTATACAAAATGAGATATATATACCAGCCATACAAACAGATATTTGCCAACTATACAAAATGAGATATATACTAGTTATACAAAATAAGATATATTTATTTACCAGCTATCCAAAATGAGATATTTGCCAGCAATACAAATAATATATATATATATATATACCAGCTATACAAAATAAGACATATACCTGCAATACAAACTGAGATATATACCAGCTATTCAAACAGATATTTACTAGCTATACAAAATGAGATATATACCAGTTATACAAAATGATATATATATACCAGCTATATAAGCTGAGCTGTATTCTAGTACTATAATGTCACAATAGATAATAGATGTATAAAAGTCAAGAAAATGTTTCTATCAGATGTTTTAAATTGACAGTTGCAGTTAACAATTATGACTTTAGTTTTAATTTTTTGGATTCAATTACATGCTATTGTACTGTAACTTTATTTACTGGGTTTGATATTGTTCAATTCTGTTTTTTAATTATTTTTGTAGTAAAAATCTTTATAGAGACATTGTATCTAATGCTGACTTAGTTCCTGACCTTGATTCAGAACCAGTAAGGGTTGTAGTAAACAACCTTTTAAAAACTTTTTAAACTTTCTCAGAGTAAGATTCATAAAGTAGATTTAAGGCCATACTTGAAGTATGTGACAGGTAGCATGTTTCAATTAGTTTTTCCAGAGGATTGAGCCACACCCAGGCAGTTTTGTGTTGTTGATAGATTTATTATTGATGTTTTGAGAAAGAATAGTCATTAGTGCCATAATAATAATAATAATAATAATAATAATAATAATAATAATAATAATAATAATAATGAGGACTTTGTATAGCACCTAATCTTTCAAAGCTCTAAGCACTTTACACCATCAATAATGATATGACTACACTACAGAACAGCAAATGACAAAAACAATGAAATTGGAAAACATAAAAACATGCTGAAAACATATATGATACAAAACATGATTAGGTCAATAAGTTTGTCCCTGCAATGTGAGTCTTAAGACCACTCTTAAAAGGGACCAACTATGTCTTTGTGCCTAATTTCAATGGGCAATACGTTCCACATCGCCGGGCAATGGTGTGCAAACAAATGTTGTCCATATGACTTTGTTTTCACCTTGGGAACAATGAGTATACGATTATCAGAAAAAGAGCGTAAGGATCTAGCTGGTGTATACACATGGATAAGGCTGGATAGGTATGTTGGACTGGAGTCTGTCATTGAAACATAGCACAGAGAACAAATTTTGTGTTTGATTCTGTATCAGATTGAGAGCCAGTGTAGGGTACAGAGCAGTGGTGAGGTGTGCTCTGATCAAGGTACTCTAAAGATGATTCGTGCAGCTGTGTTTTGAACTTTTTGAAGTTTCTGGAGTAAATATTGTGATGAACCAGACAGAATTGAGTTATAATAGTCCAGTCTTGAAAGTACTAATGAACACACAAGTGTTTTAGTGGCATCAACTGAAAGATATTTACGAATGGAACTGATGTGTCTCAATTCAAGATATGCAGCCTTGCATATGTTCATGACATGTTGGTGCAATGTGAGAGTACTGTCTAGAGTAACGCCTAGGTTCCGTACTGACTGCGAGAATTTAATGTTGGTGTTGCTGATATTTGTTGTCTGAGGTAAAGGATGTGAATGAGAAAGTCTTTATGTTGTGATCAGAATAGCCTCAGTTTTATCATCATTCATCTGCAGCTTGTTACATGTCATCCATGATTTCACATCAGAAATGCACTTCTCTACTCCATGGATGGTAGCATCAACTTCAGTTGGGTGGCTAAACTTGTATATTTGGGTGTCATCAGCATACAATTGGTGTGACACTGGGTGATGATCTATGACACTTGAGAGTGGCTGAGTATACAGAATGAAGAGAACAGGTCCAAGAACAGATCCTTGTGGAATACCACAACATAATACTTGAGAAGTTAAAGTGTTTTAGGTTGTGACCAATTTTGGGGGCTAATTATAATATTTTATTTTAAAGAATAGTGGTTCTTTTCCCTGGAATTACTAGTGCTCTAGTTTAATTCTTGGACAAGGAAAGTTATTGAAATTTTCACAATTCAAATGCTGGTATATTATTTTCTGTGATTCAACAAAGATCTTTTGACACATCAGTACAATGCAGACCACAGCATAAGTGATCACTTTCCATTTGGGATTAAATTGGGATTAGAACTCAGTTTCATTAGGACTTTTTATTCCTAGGACTTCTATTTTTGATTCTTGGATTAGTTTTGGATTTGTTTCATAAAACCATCAGTCTTTTACTTCTCATTTTTACCTTCTTTTTCTTGGAAATAAATTTTATTTGTTCGATTTTGCAAAGCTTGCTATGCAGATTGATATTCAGTGAGACTTATAGATTTGTGCTGTATAGAGGTAACCAGTATAGACAGGTTTTACTGTTGAATTTAAACAGATGTAGTGATACATTATACTGCTGTTATTTTTTAAGCTATGTTTATTTACAAGAAGATCTGCCATCTTATGAAACTCAGTAACTTAGATTTTTGTGCAATATGGTCTTGACAGTTTAGATTTTGTGCGATATGGTCTTGACAGCTTAGATATTTGTGCAGTATGGTCTTAACATTTCAGTTATTGTGTGATTTGGTTGTTTTGACAGCTCAGATGCTAGCATGATGTGGAGTTGGCATCTCAGACTTTAATGTGACATACACAGTCTTGATGTCTCATATGTTAGTGTGACATACAGTCTTGACATCTCAGATATTAGTGTGACATACACAGTCTTGACAAGTCAGATATTAGTGATATGGTTTTGACATCTTATATATTAGTGTGACATACAGTCTTGACGTCTCAGATATTAGTGTGACATACACAGTCTTGACAAGTTGGATATTAGTGATATGGTTTTGACATCTCATATGTTAGTGTGATATGGACTTGACAGCTCAGATGTTAGTGTGATCTACACATCCTTGACAAGTCAGATATTAGTGATATAGTTTCAACATCTCATATGTTAGTGTGATATGGACTTGACAGCTCAGATGTTAGTGTGATGTACACATCCTTGACAAGTCAGATATTAGTGATATAGTTTCAACATCTCATATGTTAGTGTGATATGGACTTGACAGCTCAGATGTTAGTGTGACATATAGTCTTGACAAGGCAGATATTAGTGATATGGTTTTGACATCTCATATGTTAGTGTGATATGGACTTGACAGCTCAGATGTTATTGTGATGTACACATCCTTGACAAGTCAGATATTAGTGATATAGTTTCAACATCTCATATGTTAGTGTGATATGGACTTGACAGCTCAGATGTTAGTGTGACATACAGTCTTGACAAGGCAGATATTAGTGATATGGTTTCGACATCTCATATGTTAGTGTGATATGGACTTGACAGCTCAGATGCTCCTGATATAGTCTTGACAGCTTTGATGTTACCATGATGAGTTCTTGAAGGTTGAGGCTTCCAGAGAGCCTTGAAAGGTTGACCATGTACCCTTACACATCACTGAACCCAAGACCACTGAGGTGCAAAGCAAGTACATTCCTGCATTGTTCTCCTGGCTACCATCATATTTGTTAGTGGTTTTATAATGTAATGGAGCTATTACTTACTCAAGATTTCAGCTGCCACAAGCTAGTCTATCTTTATGTATTTGGTTTTTGTATGCCTGCCATAAAACGGAGCATGTTAATGTTGTGATTTTGTCCTTCCATCTCTCTGTTGATTACCAATTTCATTTTCACACAGTAAATTGAGTAGTCCAAAATCTACAGTTATCATATTTTTTGAATGGCTTGCATGTGGGGTAAGGAAGAACCCTATGGTCAGTGTGATAAATGAAAGGACATAGAAGATTTTTGCACAATAACATTAGTTCTGCATCACATACCTGAACCAAACCTTGCAGATACCTTGCACATGCATTTAGGAAGAAAGGTATTACTTTTGAGGTCATAAGACATGGTCACTGTGACTGAAAAAAAGAAACCTTTTTTTCTGAACAAACATTTCAGTTACCTGTGTGGGAACTATTAAACATGTAATGTGGTTTCCATGGTACTTTTGTTTATATCATTTGCCAAAGCTTATATTTCCCTTATTTTTATTAATATTGATCAGTTGTAATGGTTAGTTGTAATGGCCAATGTTGACAGTTAGAACTAGTTGCTGCATGTTTCAGCTATTATTGGATTGGAAGATCATCTAGCTTTAGACTTTCAATGTAGTTAATCATATTCATGTTAGCATACAAGAGCTTTTTTTCATTTTCTACGCACTTAAGAAAAAATCCATGAAGGACATGATACTTTTGTTAAAAGAATGAACATTTTCTTAGTTAAATACAGTACTTCAATAGCAGAACTTAAATTTATATTTCGTGTAATTACAGGTCCAAGTTTACTGCTCCCAAGGCAGAGTCCAGATGTGTCCATAGTTGTCTCCCTTACCAGTCGCCTTGTGCAGACAGAATCCCTGGCATTTCATTGGTGTAGTTCTAAAGCAAAGCAGTTCCTTACAAGCTGGTCTGTAGCTAACTTCCTGCTTGTCTCACAGACTGACCTCAAGGTGAGTTTAGTTTTTTCTTAATCTCATTATCATATTTAAGCGATGTATAAGGTATAGCTATTCATCAAAGACAGTTTTTTGTGCATCATTCATACACAGGATTTGCTGTATATGCAAAGAGATGCAGATAACACACCTGTTACCTCAGTATATCTGTCCGGTATCAGTGGTGTACCATTTTATGTAAGCAATCATCATAGAGAGAGAGAGAGAGAGAGAGAGAGAGAGAGAGAGAGAGAGAGAGAGAGAGAGAGAGAGAGAGAGAGAGAGAGAGAGAGAGAGAGAGAGAGAGAAACATGTTTTGTATTTACTGGCAGTTATTGGATTTGGAGCTAGTGATTTTATTTCATATTTTTTTTAATTACCTACTTCATTTGTTCACCTGAGATGAGCCCATAAATCATAATCACAATAATTTTTAATTGCTTATCCAACATTAATGCATAGAAGACAGCCTTGCATTTGTTATGGTTATTTGGGTTAGATGACAAAATAGATAAACTAATAAATATATTCCCTAAGTAAGGGGAAGCAACTCTTTAGTGGATGCACCTGAAAACATGCCACCATTCAGTTGCATATTTCTGTCAATCTATTAGACCAATAAAAAGAAAGAAATTGACAAATGAAATTAGATATTTAGCAAATATTTCAGCATATTTTATTTTTGTAAATGCTCAAAGCTTAATTTGGTGGTTGATCTAAGTTTAATGAATTCAGTGGTTGATCTAAGTTTAATGAATTCGGTGGTTGATCTAAGTTTAATGAATTTATTGATTGATCTAATTTTAATGAATTCAGTGGTTGCATCTAAGTTTATTGAATTTGGTGGTTGTATCTAAGTTTGATGAATTCGACTGTTGATCTGAGTTTAATGAATTTTGTGGTTGATCTAAATTTAATGAATTTAGTGGTTGTATCTCAGTTTAATGAATTCAGTGGTTGATCTAAGTTTAATGAATTTTGTGGTTGATCTAAGTTTAATGAATTTTGTGGTTGATCTAAGTTTAAAAAATTCAGTGATTGATATAAGTTTAATGAAGTTGGTGGTTGTATCTAACTTAAATGAATTCAGTGGTTGCATCTTCTTTTTCCAGCTTCTCACAGATGAAAGTCAGAAAATTGCAATGCATCTTCAGACTTATTGTAAGGCAAGACGGGATCATCCAGAAAATATGACTGTCAATCATGTATCACTGTACCTTGACCAGATTAAAGATCACCTGGACCAGGTTGGAGATAAATTACAGGTAAGCTAAAAGAAGAGTATAACAATTTTCTGCTGACCTGTATTGTACCACTGGAAGAAAAAAAACACAGAAAATATTCGTGCATCTCTCTAGATTTGTTATCTTTATTGAATGTAGGTTTATTTGTACAATAAATGGTGTAAAGATATACTGGGTAGCTGTCACCTGTCCTATTTTTTCCGTATTTGTCCCGTATTTTGGACCTGACTATGGGTGTACGTTTTTTGCACAGAAAATACGTTTTTTAATTTAAAAAATAATAATAAAATCATTTGGTTCATTCAAAATCAAGGCTACCATGCTTGTCGTTTTTATCATATTGGATTTAGCAAATAGTTACCGCTGTCGCTGTATCTTGTCTTCGTAATATTCAGCTTCTATTCATGTTAACTAGGAAAACCGAATATTCAGAATTTTCTCCAGGGAAAAGAGAAGGAAACAACTGGAAGGACAATTGTGCCATCTTGTGTAGATTTGTTTTGTAAAACCATATAGTAAAGAAGAAAACTTGATATTTTGCAAATTGTGTAATGTGATTTTGCTATTCCTGTATTGGGCATGGAGGTGCTGATGAAATACAAAAGCACAAAAAAGCTAATAAACATCAGCTTCCTGCTTCATCACACACAGCTCAGCCTGAATTCACGATGTATATAAATACCATAGAGGGCCTTAATGTAATTCATTCGAAATTCCATTTATTAAATTTCTTTTAGAAATAAACCTTTTACTTTCAGTTACTAGTGTTGCTGGTGATTTATTTTGGACTCGTTTTCCAAACAGTAAAATTGCATAGGATAACTCTTATGCTTGAACGAAAACAGTTCAATAAGAAAATCACAGAATTGAGATCATGATTGAAAGTTGGTACATTGAAATCAATGATTGAAAGAAAGAAAACAAGGTGTGGAAAAGGCTCCTATAAACAGCCTCTGTCTGAGTGTGTTGAACTCTGGCACTTTCTGAATGGGCGCCCAAATGGAACATGGTGCCCGTCCAGAAGTTACAAATGTGCAACACATGCATCTTTGACATTAAATAATTATGTAAGGCACTGTCCTACTTTACTGATGGTTGTATAAGTTGTAAATAGTTTTATATGCATTAAAATTTTAAAATCAGTATTTGTTCCTGAAAATCAGTATTTTTGTCACAAGTAGTCAGTATTTTTGTCACAAGCAGTCAATATTTTTGTCACAAGTAGTCAGTATTTTTGTACTCAGGGATTGGCAGCTATGTAAAGATTCATCAGTGAACATCAATATCATATTTCATTTTGCCAATGAATGTAACAGTAGAAATTAGTAATCAGAACTGAGGCCATGTACTGATATACAATATCCCATGTCAGGAAACATCAACTGAAATTAAGAAATATTGATTACTTGCCCACCTAACCACACCCACTGCAAAAAAAAAGAACAAGAGAAAGACAAGCATGTCGTTGCCTGTAAAGAGAGAGTTATCAGTGCTCAGAGCAATGACGAAGAGCAAGAATATCCAAATACATGTATATCAGTTTGATAATTGGTGTCATTCTATTTTTAACGGTATAGGTGAGGTAAATTTGTAACAAAACTGATATGGATATCCAATTGTATCACCATCATTATTATTTACAAAGGTCTCATAAATGTTTGTCTGCCTATGGTAAACATTGCAGAATTCAGGTTTAATGCAGAAATACTTTTATGCCATTTGAGTTTGAGATTAAGTTCAAGGTCACTGGTGTCTATAGTGCCTGGACTGCCTTTGTGTAAGTATCAGCATTGCAGTTCTCAAAGTTAGTAATTTTCCAGAAAAAAAGTTGATTCATGATATCTTTTTTAACTTTATTTTTGTATTTACATATTTGGGTCTTAGTTGATATGCCTTTTCTTCTGTCATGATTTTATTTTTACCCTGGAGATGAAAATTGTTGAGTTGTACAGATTTTCACTCATTTTTTCTGTCCTCCTACATTCATGCAGACTAAATTTACAACAGATCAGTCATTTGTCATGCATGCAGACTAAATTTACAACAGATCAGCCATTTGTCATGCATGCAGATTAAATTTACAATAGATCAGTCATTTGTCTTGCGTGCAGACTAAATTTACAATAGATCAGTCATTTGTCTTGCATGCAGACTAAACTTACAACAGATCAGTCATTTGTCTTGCATGCAGACTAAATTTACAACAGATCAGTCATTTGCCAATGCATGCAGACTAAATTTACAACAGATTAGCCATTTGTCTTGCATGCAGATTAAATTTACAACAGATCAGTCATTTGTCTTGCATGCAGATTAAAGTTACAACAGATCAGTCATTTGTCATGCATGCAGATTAAATTTACAATAGATCAGTCATTTGTCTTGCATGCAGACTAAAATTTACAATAGATCAGTCATTTGTTATGCATGCAGACTAAATTTACAACAGATCAGTCATGCATGCAGACTAAATTTACAACAGTTCAGTCATTTGTCATGCATGCAGACTAAATTTACAACAGATCAGTCATTTGTCTTGCATGCAGACCAAATTTCCAGTACTATATGCATTTGCCATGCATGCAGACTAAATTTCCAGTACTTGAAGCATGTGCTATGCATGTATACTAAATACCAGTACTCTAGGCATTTGCCATGGATGCATACTAAATTTCCAGTACCTGAGTCATTTGTTATGCATGCAGTCTAAATTTTCCAGTATGCAAGTCATTTGCCAGTGAATGTAGACTAAATTTCCAGTGCTCAAGGCATTGGTCTATGCACACAGACTCAATTTCCAGTACTCAGGGGCATTTGTCATGCTTGCAAATTAATCAATATTAACTTGATTCTCATGCAGATCACATTGGAAGTTCTGTTTTGCAATGTGTATTGTGTTAAAGTCTCCAAACATATTGGGATAAGTAATGCGTCATTTGCCATTTATTTTGATGTATATCATGCCTCAGATTTTTGGATGATACACAGCACTGGTACAAAAATATATCAATTTTTGCGATAACATTTTAATGCAGAAACTGATTTGCATGGAAACGGTGGTGGTGGTAGTTAGATTGGAAGAAGTTAGGCCCATAAATGTTATAATGAAAATATAATTAAGTCTCAGATTATAAAGCGTTATAGCTAGTTTTGCCTTTTGCCATTCAGTTAGTAACCTGTATTGTACACCTTACAGATACTTCAATTGGACAGCGCATAAATATATTCCATGATTAAGGGGAAGCAACTCTTTATTAGGATGCACTTGGAAACAGGTTCACATTTATTTGTAGGTTTCCACCATTCCAGGAGATCAATAAGAGCAAAAGATGTTCTCGTAAAGATCTCATTATTTAGTGTACCAATCTTTCTGTGAAAGTAAATATTTTCTGAGTTTGTCGGGTGATGATTTACATTGTAACCATTATTAAAATATACTCATCAGTATGTTTTTGGAGTTGGTCATTAGCATGTTCCTTCCCAGCAAAAATCATTTAAGGGATTTGCAATGTTATGTTATATTATATTATATTATATTATATTATATTATATTATATTATATTATATTATATTATATTATATTATATTATATTATATTATATTATATTATATTATATTATATTATATTATATCAGAAAAATCTTTATTTTGAAGCATTTATAATTTGAGGTCTTTTTCTCAACAGTCTGTATCAGCCAAATCCATGCAGATGTTCAGCAGTAGTTGTACGAAAGCAACTTATGAATATTTCCAGGCTCACATGCCCACTGGCAAAGTGTGGAGACTGAAGGCAGGAGCAGGTAATTGCAGGATTTATGCCTTTGAATAAAATATTTTTTTACCAGTATAGGTGTTTGTGGAATTTTAACAGCTCTTTCTACCAACAGAATGCATAATTTCAGCAACTTTTCACTTGAAATGTTCCAACAGATGTTCACTTAAGATGATCCAACTGGTGTTCGCTTCAAACGTTCAAGCAAGTTTTATCGTCTTTAATATCTATGTCATGAATAAATAATAAATATGTTGTGCAAAACAAAGTGGTTCAGTTTTACACTTATCACAGTTAACAGGTGAGGATATTTGAATAAGAGGTGTGATTAGAAATGTAAACACAAATTCCAACAATAAAAGCACACACACACACACACACACACAATATGATAATGCTCAAGATAATGTATTTTATTTATAACACACTGTTACTTTGTAGCAAATTTTCTTTATTCCCTTTTTGAAAAATTCTTCCTTTAATTATCTTATGATTTTTCAGTTTCAGATTAATATGGAATTGCGCATGGATAACATTATTTAGTTGTCAGTGACAGGTTTACCTGTTTGACATTATGTAATCATGCTTATTAAGAGTTTACTTGTTTGGAATCATGTAATCATGCTTATTAAATAAGAGTTGTCTGACATCATGTAATCATGTTTATTAAATAAGATTTTACTTTTTTGACATCATGTAATCATACTTATAAAAAAGGTTATACTTGTCTGACATGTAATCATGCTTATTAAATAAGGTTATACTTGTCTGACATGTAATCATGCTTATTTAATAAGGGTATACTTGTCTGACATGTAATCATGCTTATTAAATAAGGTTATACTTGTCTGACATGTAATCATGCTTATTTAATAAGGGTATACTTGTCTGACATATAATCATGATTGTTAAATAAGGGTATACTTGTCTGACATATAATCATGATTGTTAAATAAGGGTATACTTGTCTGACATATAATCATGATTATTAAATAAGGGTATACTTGTCTGACATGTAAACATGTTTATTAAATAAGGGTATGCTTGTTTGACATAATGTAATCATGCTATTGAATAAGGGTATACATGTCTGACTTGTAATCATGCTTATTAAATAAGGGTATGCTTCTTTGACATAATGTAATCATGCTATTGAATAAGGGTATACATGTCTGACTTGTAATCATGCTTATTAAATAAGGGTATACTTGTATGACATATAATCATGATTGTTAAATAAGGGTATACTTGTCTGACATGTAAACATGTTTATTAAATAAGGGTATGCTTCTTTGACATAATGTAATCATGCTATTGAATAAGGGTATACATGTCTGACTTGTAATCATGCTTATTAAATAAGGGTATACTTGTATGACATGTAATCATGCTTATTGAATAAAGGTATACATGTCTGACTTGTAATCATGCTTATTAAATAAGGGTATGCTTGTCTGACTTGTAATCATGCTTATTAAATAAGGGTATACTTGTCTGACTTGTAATCATGCTTATTAAATAAGGGTATACTTGTCTGACTTGTAATCATGCTTATTAAATAAGGGTATACTTGTCTGACAATTATGCTTTTTTCTCATTACAGAGGTGCCTAAGGAGCACAACTTGTACATGGAACATGCCTTGGAAACCATTTTGGAACCGGTGCTGGAGGGAGTGAGTAAATTAAAACAAGCATCCCAGCTTAGTGTTGCTACCATGGCAACAGTGGCTTTTGCTGATGCACTGTCAAATTTCATTTTGAAGGAAAAGATCAAATTTAGGTAGTGTATACAATATTCTGTAGTCAAGCACACCACTTTATTAGATTTGAGTAATGGAAGAACTCATTACCTATTTCAGAATTTAGAAAGAACAATGAATATATCACTAGAACTTGACTTGGTCCATTACTTTTTACATAACTAGAACTTGACTTGGTCCATTACTTTTTACATCACTAGAACTTGACTTGGTCCATTACTTTTTACATCACTAGAACTTGACTTGGTCCATTACTTTTTACATCACTAGAACTTGACTTGGTCCATTACTTTTTACATCACTAGAACTTGACTTGGTCCATTACTTTTTACATCACTAGAACTTGACTTGGTCCATTATCATTTACATCACTAGAACTTACTTGGTCCATTATCATTTACATCACTAGAACTTGACTTGGTCCATTGCTTTCTTAATCACTGAAACTTGACTTATTTTATGTAGCTATAATAATATATTATTTGAATCCAGTATTACTGTAGTTATCATAATTAAAATATATAATTTAATTACATCTATATTAATCCGATAAAGTCCCTGAATGTAATTGTTAGTTTGCATGCAACATGTTTATCTTAATTTCAATTTATATTTTGTAAACTGAGTGACGATCAATATATATTAAAAATGACTTTTACTACCAAACGTTTTTCAGCTAGAAATTTTATTTTAGGTTATCAGAAACCATTTTGCAACTGTTTTTTTTCTCTTCCTGAAAGCAGTTAAATTCATGTGACCTTAATGCATTAAAGACATCAATCACAATTGTTGTATTCCATCTCTTACCAAACTTTGAAGAGGTAGATATGCTGGGGCACTTGCCATATCATAAGTTGCTTTTTGCTTTTAGCATTAGTTTCCTGATTAAAGAACCTTGTTCAAATTTCTTAGCTATGTTCCAGGATTGATATTCTTAAAAAGCATAACAGAGTCTAAGATTCGGCTAATGTAGCTATGTGAGAAAGCTTGCCAGTAGCTTCTCATGGGTCGGTGGTTCTTTCCGGGGGTTTTCCGGGTTCTTCCTCCACCATTAATACTGGCCGCCATGTATAGCCTATATTGTGCTTAAAAATGGCGTTAAACCATTAAAAAAAAAAAAAAAAAGACTGTAGTTACTGCCCATAAGGATACTGTCTGAGAGATCATACAACAAAATACATCATTAAAATTTACATACTTTGTACACAGCTACCTTGGGGCATGTCAGCTTGAGCTGGATATTGACTACATGAAGACATGGATGAAGGAGTCCATTGCTAATGAGACAGTGAGACAGAGTGTCCTTAACTTGGCTATTTTTAAATACCTGAACGGAGCTGTGGCACTTCTTAAGAGGCAGCCATTAAAACGAGATTCCAGTCGTTTCCGCAAGCCCTGCTCAATGGAGAGCCTATGTAAGAAATTACAATATTTTATAAGCATTATTATATTCTTATTTCTGCGTCAGTTTGTTGTATGTATCGTTCACGTTTGTTAGTCTTATTTGAATTTGAAATTTTAATGAAACAATCTGAGCAAGATTACCATTGGGTGAATGTTGATGAGATTATAAATAAAGTTATTAATGGTTCTGTTAGGTGTTAAATAGCACGGCAACACAAATAGGTTATTAAAGTTCCAAGGTGATTGGAGAGAAATGTCTTGCCCAAGGACACAATATGGTAGACACTCAAATCTGATTTGATGATAAGATTCAAACCCATTCACTTTTGGCCACACATCCAGTAATTAACTACTAGACAATATGATAGGATTTAAACCCATTCACTTTTGGCCACACATCCAGTAATTAACTACTAGACAATATGATAGGATTCAAACCCATTCAATTTTTCCCACACATCCAGTAATTAACTACTAAACAATATGATAGGATTCAAACTCGTTAACTTTTGGCCACACATCCAGTAATTAACTACTAGACAATATGATAGGATTTAAACCCATTCAATTTTGGCCACACATCCAGTAATTAGCTACTAAACAATATGATATGATTCAAACTCATTCACTTTTGGCCATACATTCAGTAATTAACTACTAGACAATATGATAGGATTCAAACTCGTTCACTTTTGGCCACACATCCAGTAATTAGCTACTAAACAATATGATAGGATTCAAACTCATTTACTTTTGGCCACACATCCAGTAATTAACTACTAGACAATAGCTGTTGGTGCCTCTTTGAGTTGTCTCACAACATACTGGAAGGTGCAAGGGCATATTTATGTCCCTAAGCTCACAGAACATGGCATTTATAAAAAATCAGTATAAAAACATTTCATATGATGCTTATAATATAATGGAATTCATGTCATTTATAAGAAATGATTATACAAACATTTAATATGATGCTTATAATATAATGGAATTCATGCCATTTATAAGAAATGAGTATACAAACATTTCATATGATGCCTATAATATAATTGGAATTCATGCCATTTATAAGAAATGAGTATACAAACATTTAATATGATGCTTATAATATAATGGAATTCATGCCATTTATAAGAAATGAGTATACAAACATTTTATATGATGCTTGTAATATAATTGGAATTCATGTCATTTATAAGAAATGAGTATACAAACATTTCATATGATGCTTGTAATATAATTGGAATTCATGCCATTTATAAGAAATGAGTATACAAAAATTTATATGATGCTTATAATATAATGGAATTCATGCCATTTATAAGAAATGAGTATACAAACATTTAATATGATGCTTATAATATAATGGAATTCATGCAATTTATAAGAAATGAGTATACAAACATTTCATATGATGCTTGTAATATAATGGAATTCATGCCATTTATAAGAAATGAGTATACAAACATTTAATATGATGCTTATAATATAATGGAATTCATGCCATTTATAAGAAATGAGTATACAAACATTTCATATGATGCTTATAATATAATGGAATTCATGCAATTTATAAGAAATGAGTATACAAACATTTAATATGATGCTTGTAATATAATGGAATTCATGCCATTTATAAGAAATGAGTATACAAACATTTCATATGATGCTTATAATATAATGGAATTCATGCCATTTATAAGAAATGAGTATACAAACATTTCATATGATACTTATAATATAATGGAATTCATGCCATTTATAAGAAATGAGTATACAAACATTTTATATGATGCTTATAATATAATGGAATTCATGCCATTTATAAGAAATGAGTATACAAACATTTAATATGATGCTTATAATATAATTGGAATTCATGCCATTTATAAGAAATGAGTATACAAACATTTTATATGATGCTTATAATATAATGGAATTCATGCCATTTATAAGAAATGAGTATACAAACATTTAATATGATGCTTGTAATATAATTGGAATTCATGCCATTTATAAGAAATGAGTATACAAACATTTCATATGATGCTTATAATACAATTGGAATTCATGCCATTTATAAGAAATGAGTATACAAACATTTGATATGATGCTTATAATATAATTGGAATTCATGCCATTTATAAGAAATGAGTATACAAACATTTGATATGATGCTTATAATATAATGGAATTCATGCCATTTATAAGAAATGAGTATACAAACATTTTATATGATGCTTATAATATAATTGGAATTCATGCCATTTATAAGAAATGAGTATACAAACATTTTATATGATGCTTATAATATAATTGGAATTCATGCCATTTATAAGAAATGAGTATACAAACATTTCATATGATGCTTGTAATATAATTGAATTCATGCCATTTATAAGAAATGAGTATACAAACATTTCATATGATGCTTATAATATAATGGAATTCATGCCATTTATAAGAAATGAGTATACAAACAATTCATATGATGCTTATAATATAATGGAATTCATGCCATTTATAAGAAATGAGTATACAAACATTTCATATGATGCTTGTAATATAATGGAATTCATGCCATTTATAAGAAATGAGTATACAAACATTTCATATGATGCTTATAATATAATTGGAATTCATGCCATTTATAAGAAATGAGTATACAAACATTTCATATGATGCTTATAATATAATGGAATTCATGCCATTTATAAGAAATGAGTATACAAACATTTGATATGATGCTTATAATATAATGGAATTCATGCCATTTATAAGAAATGAGTATACAAACATTTTATATGATGCTTATAATATAATGGAATTCATGCCATTTATAAGAAATGAGTATACAAACATTTAATATGATGCTTGTAATATAATTGGAATTTATGCCATTTATTTTTCAAGAAAGTGATCAAATTGTTCAGTTTAATTTTTGGTTGCTTTTTGATGTTATACATGGAATAATGTCTTAATGTGTCAGTATGTTTAATATGAAAAAAACATAAAGAGGAATGTAAAACATTGTATTGATAGTATCAGATGATGAAGGGAACCTTGAATAAGTATAAATTATGCAACATAGTTTATTGTAAAGTAACATGGGCAGGGGTGAAACAAATACATCACAAGTCTTTAACACTATCAATTGAATCCCACAAAATATTCTCTCTTGCTGGTTTAACAGACAAGGACCTTATTCAAGCAATACAGATTAAGTCTAAAGACAAATGATGTATGTGACCACTATGTCAATTTCATCACTAAAATAGCAATTTGCAATACCTACATTAGCTTGGTTTTCAGACTGTAGCATCTATCACTGGTAAACAGAATCCTTGTTTTTGTTTTTTTAATTATTATTATTATTATGATACCTGTGAGAAGGGCAGTAAGGAGCCATTGGGCTTATCATCATCATCATCATCATCATCATCATCATCATCATTATTATTATTATTATTATTATTATTTTTCAGCTTGTGAGAAGGGCAGTAAGGAGCCATTAGACTCTATCAGCATATGTTATCATCATCATCATCATCATCATCATCATCATCATTCTTATTATTATTATATTATTATTATTATATTTTACTGCTGTTATTGTTGTTTTTATTATTATTATTATTATTATTATTATTATTATTATTATTATTCAGCTTGTGAGAAGGGCAGTAAGAAGCCATTAGACTATCAGCATATTTATATTATTATTATTTTTTTTCTTATTATTGTTATTATTATTATTATTATTATTATTATTATTATTATTATTGTTGTTGTTGTTATTATTATTATTATTATTCAGCTTGTGAGAAGGGCAGTAAGGAGCCATTAGACTATCAGCATATTTATATTATTATTTTTTTCTTATTATTGTTATTATTATATTATTATTATTATTATTATTATTATTATTGTTGTTGTTGTTGTTGTTGTTGTTATTATTATTATTATTATTATTATTATTATTATTATTATTATTATTCAGCCTGTGAGAAGGGCAATAAGGAGCCATTAGACTCTATCAGCATCAATGATTCCCAATTAGAGGATGATATTCATTTAGTTTCCAACGTTCAGCAATGGCTGGATCTTCGTGTGCATGGCGGACGATCCTGGCGACTGCCTCTCTGTTTCAACCCAAAGGAAGGAGAAGGATGAAAATATCGCTATACCAGGCAGACGTCTCAGGCATCTTCCATCAGTCCTAACAATAGGAGAGGGACATCTTCCATAGATAGGAGGGGTGTGATCATTCAGTCCTAAAGTAATCATCAGCATAGATGGCAATATCTGAGTTTTAGACAATCTGGAGAGAAAACAGACAATCACCGCTTAGCCCTCAATGTCTGATTTTTAGGCAGTCAGGACCGAAAATGCAGCATTTTTTTTTAATGTTTAAATTACATCCAGCATTCTTGTAAGAGAGATTGAAATATCTAGATTTTGTCACAAAGGAGCAAAAAATCAAATGGAAAAGATTTAATATGCTTTAAAACACAAATGAAGTGGACATGATTTGAAAGAGATTTAAATCTGCTTTTTGAATATTTCAAACATGCAAATACAGGCGCTTTTGTATTGGCTTTTTTGTCATTATAGAGTGACACCATTTGTTTTTATATCTTGTATGATTTATAGATGAAATTTTGTTTAAAAAAGATGATTGTGCTGCAAATTCTGATGCTAGGAAAAGATTTAGCATTTTTGCCTAATAGCTAGAATTGACTTTTACAAATGAGCTCCACAATTTTACCTCTTTACTTCTAACAGAGTACTGAACACACTAGTCCTTGCAGACTTTCCCTTGTTTAGGATGATCTTGGTGACCTCCACAGAAAATTTGGATAGAACAATAGAAAGAAGCTCATTTTGTAAATGAGTATGTGTGCAGTATTTTCTCTGGAATTGATGATTGTTCATCCTCCTCCAACCCTTTTAATGAATCTGCCCTTCGAAACAGTCATATCATGAAAATTAAAGTCGGTTTGTTCAGAGTGCATTTAAATCTGTAATATTCATTAATATTTACAGATCTGAATTAGATCATGCAAGTGCTTGACTTATATATCAGCTGCCGTAATCAAGCACTTAAATTTTCCAATTGAGCAATGAAATGCTTTCATGGATTATCATGTTATCAAAAGCATTTTACTAACTGAACTTGCTAAGGTTGTAGAATGGCAGACATTTTGTTTTGATATTTTTGGTGGTAATGTCTCTCCAGTTACATGCTTTCTAATAAATATGTAGTACCATTGTCATATAATGATCACTGCTACAGTATCGATAAAAATGTAGAAAGAAAACTTTAAGTTTTATCTTTTAAAGTTACTTTAAACACACATTTCTTTAAACATACTATTACGTCCCACCCCCATAATATGTGTTTCCAATTGCACTAGTTTTACATGTTTTCTATTGCACTAGTTTTAAAATTAGGGTATGTAATTTTTTAATAATTGTTTTTAATAAACATATTTATTATAATGATTAGTGTATAGGATGCACTAAGTGCTCACATACTGGGCTAAACAGCTCAACTAGATTTTTTAAAAATACTCTGGATGAAAAAAGTGCTAAGGTCAGCAGTGAAAAACAGAGACAGTTGGCAGACCTGAAACACTTATTTTTGGCCCTAGGAGTTGACTCAGAGTTGCTGTTGTCATAAAAAAATTGTGCTCTTACGGATCGAAAGTCCCTACTTACTGCCTGAAAGGGGGAAGTCTCCATCAATGTGACAATCCTGAATGAATCTCATAGTGTAATTACAAATGTTGATTATTGATGTTATGTCAAATGAAATTAAAACATTTACAAAATGAGAAGTTTATTTCCATTAAGTTAAAGAAATAAAAGTTAAATAGTAAAATCTGCATACCCTATTATTACACTCTTCTTCATGGCTGCAATCCTTCATAGGTATTGTAACACCCTGTGTGTTATTTCGAAAAGACCAAGAGTTCAGGAACAAAATAGCTTTTTATAAATAATAAAGTTGAGATATAACATGCTTTACAATATCGCAAATCGACTTTACATAAACAGTGTCCGTCACAACACTATCAACTTGTGAGAATATATAGCAGACTTGGTTATTTAAAAATCAAAAGAACGTTATAATATACAATAGTTAGGTTAAATTAATGGTATTCTTTAATTCATGTGTATACCAGTAGCCTAATTTATTAGATTGGATGTAATACGTCCTGACATAGTAGCGTGATCTCAATAAAAATAATGATTTTAGAGCTAGTGTACTTGAGCAGTGTGGTGGGAGATAGCAGCGGCTTTATAGAATATTACACTATATAATTATAAGGCATTTACGTTCATTACAAATCATGTAATAAATCTACTTAATATTTCTTATAACAATTTGATTCAGGTTTTGGATTTTAAAGTATCAAAGTTAATATCGGTTATGAAAATTACGTAAGTGATAATTTTAGAATACAAGGCCGAAATTCTTTTCTACTTAGTTTCTACTTAGATGTTCATACTTTGCCGCTCTGACAGCTATCTGCCAATGCACTGTCTGCACGCGTATTTATAGAATCTTATTCACGTCACATGACCTTAGTTAGCCAATCATTGTTTGTCCTTCTCAGGGCAAGCCATGGCGGTAACCAAGTCAACTGTTCAAACTGTAAGAAAAATCCCTGTGAACGTGCAATTTAGACGGAGTTAAGTTGTCCTCACAGTGTCCGTGGTGTGCGTTTTTACTGTTAATCTTATAAATATATTCATACCTATGATTCCGTATAACTGAAAGAAACGGACAAGTAAATTTCAATGCGAATCGAGTCAAAGTAGAGTGTACTGATGATTCAGTGAGTCGTGATACGGTTAGAAATAGTCCCTATCAACTGCATACTACAAGTATTCTGCACACTAAGTAACACAACAATTTCTACATAACCAAGAACTTTCAATAATTAATAGTAACATTAGTTCTAACTTATTGTCCAACAAAAGTCTGACAAGAAAACTGTGATTCTTCGGCTGGGCACATTGATTCCGTCAATATCCTGCATCTCTGCTGTTCCAGTAATAAAACTCCCCCGTATGGATGAATTCATAAGTTTATGGGCTAACATCATTTTTTCTCGCTTTGATATTCCCAAAACATGGAAGGTAAGATAATTCATTTCCTAAACTATTCATGTCAAATTCCAGCACGACATACCTATGGTTTAACATGGAATGACTATGGCACAATAACTGCGAACATGCGAACTTCTTTCTACTTAATGTTGATGTCCCAGTTTGTAGAACTGTTGACGTCTTTAGATGACTTCCTCGACGAATTCGTTAATATTCATGATAACAGCATGACACTTCGGACCAGGGCAAGGTTTTACACTCACATTTAGTATAAGACGCAAGATACATATTTATAAAAGATGCATACGGTGATCTAAACGATGGTGGGTGGGTGGCGTACATTCAGTAACGGAAGAAGTAATTCACACACGATAAACGTTTTCGGTGACAGATAAAAATGATATGATCAAATAAGCCAAAGTCTCATAGTTCATCATCATCTAACATCTCAACGTTGAACATCAATTAATCTTGACACATTAATATTAACTGGACAATGTGCATGCAAAACTCCATTCACAGTACCAATATGGTATTACAATATATATAATATATATATATATATATATATATATATATATATATATATATATATATATATATATATATATATGCAGAAGATCAGAAATGCAGATACTGAATAATATTATATATTCTACATACAGAATATTTCTAGTCAAAATGTTACTTCTTAAAAGGAACCATGCTTCACAGTATTGAATAATTATAATGTAGATTAAATATTTATTGAAGCATTGCATCATGATTATTTTGGAGTTAACGCTGACAGAAAAAGATAGTACAAATATTTTTTTTTAAACAGCAGTATAGCGTCAAAAATATTCCAAATTATGATACAAATGGTTTAATTGTCATTAACATAATGTGAATACAGTCATTATTTAGTTTGAACAATTTCAAAACCACATTGATGTGTTATACTTTACAGGTGTTTTTTAACCTTTATATTAACTGTCAGTAATAAATGTGGCTAGAGTCTGACAGTGGAAGAAATCATTCAAATGTTATTACACCTAATTTACTGTCAGTAATAAATGTGGCTAGACTCTGACAGTGGAAGAAATCATTCAAGTGTTAATACACCTTATTTACTGTCAGTAATAAATGTGGCTGGAGTCTGACAGTGGAAGAAATCATTCAAGTGTTATTACACCTTATTTACTGTCAGTAATAAATGTGACTAGAGTCTGACAGTAGAAGAAATCATACAAGTTTTATTACACCTTTATATTTACTGTCAGTAATAAATGTGGCTAGAGACTGACAGTGGAAGAAATGATACAAGTGTTATTACACCTTTATATTTACTGTCAGTAATAAATGTGGCTAGAGTCTGACAGTGGAAGAAATCATTCAAGTGTTATTACACCTTATTTACTGTCAGTAATAAATGTGGCTGGAGTCTGACAGTGGAAGAAATCATTCAAGTGTTATTACACCTTATTTAGTGTCAGTAATAAATGTGGCTAGAGTCTGACAGTGGAAGAAATCATTCAAATGTTATTACACCTTATTTACTGTCAGTAATAAATGTGGCTAGAGTCTGACAGTGGAAGAAATCATTCAAGTGTTATTACACCTTATTTACTGTCAGTAATAAATGTGGCTGGAGTCTGAGAGTGGAAGAAATTATTCAAGTGTTATTACACCTTATTTACTGTCAGTAATAAATGTGGCTAGAGTCTGACAGTAGAAGAAATCATACAAGTTTTATTACACCTTTATATATACTGTCAGTAATAAATGTGGCTAGAGACTGACAGTGGAAGAAATGATACAAGTGTTATTACACCTTTATAATTACTGTCAGTAATAAATGTGGCTAGAGTCTGACAGTGGAAGAAATCATTCAAGTGTTATTACACCTTATTTACTGTCAGTAATAAATGTGGCTAGAGTCTGACAGTGGAAGAAATCATTCAAGTGTTATTACACCTTATTTACTGTCAGTAATAAATGTGGCTAGAGTTTGACAGTGGAAGAAATCATTCAAGTGTTATTACACCTTATTTACTGTCAGTAATAAATGTGGCTAGAGTCTGACAGTAGAAGAAATCGTACAAGTTTTATTACACCTTTATATTTACTGTCAGTAATAAATGTGGCTAGAGTTTGACAGTGGAAGAAATCATTCAAGTGTTATTACACCTTATTTACTGTCAGTAATAAATGTGGCTAGAGTCTGACAGTAGAAGAAATCATACAAGTTTTATTACACCTTTATATTTACTGTCAGTAATAAATGTGGCTAGAGTTTGACAGTGGAAGAAATCATACAAGTTTTATTACACCTTTATATTTACTGTCAGTAATAAATATGGCTAGAGTCTGACAGTGGAAGAAATCATTATTCAGGATACAGTCTATGGCTCCTAGGGCAGTGTTAATTATAATGCATCATACTTCATTATAAGCCAGTCTGGTTATACAATGTTAAGTCTATGACTTAATAGAGAGTGTTACAGTGAGGGAATACTGTATCATACTTCATTATATTTGCAGTCTGACTATAAGATAGTATAGTCTATGACCCCCATGGACAGTGTTAAAATCAAGAAGTACTAATTTACCATGCTTTACTATAAGGCAGTCTCACTATAAAATGTTATACTCTATAGCTTCCATGTAGATCATGATAACAGAATACTGTATCTGTAAATATCAAATACAATTCAAATTGTTAACATATGTTTCAATATGTCCGTGGTTATTGGTTTACATTTTTAAGATGAAATAACTAATATATTTTCCTCAGGTAAAAAGTTCAACATTAAAATCATAATGGACTTAAAAAATTTAAAAAATAATATTTGTGTGTTTCAAGTTCCTTGCAGTCATAACAACCCATATACTGTATACATTGTCGCTGTGAAGAAAGCAGTAATCTTTGAGGACATATCTGTTTGAGAGTAATTGTCTTTCTTAATTTGACTGGTAATATACCGGTAAAGCTTATGTAATTCATCCTCCTTCTAGTATGTGTCATTAGTTATCCATCCATTAGAATGAATTTGTTATCGCTTCTTCTAAACTACTTTTATAATTCCAAAACTTTATGCACACAGTCATCCCGTGGTCTGGTTATTCATGAATGGTAATGGTGTTGCTCGACCACCAATATGGCCACCCCAATGTCCTTCTCATAAATCTTACTATTGCTACTGATTTTGATTGACTGGTCATATCAACATGGGGGTTTGTCTGATTTGAGTTGTTATGGTATCCATTTGATCCTAAATGTAATTTTGTCAAGCTGATGTCCAGTATGGTCAGCTGATATCTAGTATGGTCACCACTGAAGCCAGCTTGAAAAGTTTGTTTTTCCTATTCCTCCAGAACATAAAGTCATATCATTATGGGCTTTTTGACAAAATACTTCTTATTGTATATACTAGTAGTTGGAATTCAGTGAAACTTCACATGGCCGGTGGCCATCTTGCAGATCTATGTATTACTGCTCCACCTTGATGGCAAATGTCATTTTGAAATTGGGTTTTGACTAGAAAACTTCTTATGATGTAAAGTAGGTCCTAAATGAAAATAGTGCTTATATGGTATCCAATATGGCCACCATGGCAACCATTATGAAATTTTTGTTCTTGTAATTTCGTCTTAAATGGAAATTCATATATTTGATTATTGTCTTCACTTTCTCTTTTACAATAAACTAAATTCGGGCATTACATTTATATTGTGATAAAATGCTCAACATGCCTGACACTTAAGTTTCACATGTTCTTGTAGTCTTGGCTTCATTTAATGGCATATTTTTTCTTGACAACTTTAGTTTGGACATCGTCAGTTTGGTCTTCACACCTATTTTATCAGGAGAATAATTGATATACTGCAGTTAAATATCAGAACCAGTCTGAGTGATTTGGCTCATTTATATATTTAGGGCAATCATTGTCACTTTTGAAATTATGGTGTCAAGGTCACTTCAGACATTTTTTTAAACAAGAAAATCTAGAATATTTTTCAGATGTAAGGTTATATGAATAAATGCATATAATTTTCAATGATATATATTTTGGTCAAAGACAATCTTTTTAGCATAGTTTCTAGTGACAATTAGCACCAGCATTACATTGAAAAATATGGCCTAGTTTTATCCCCCAAAAAAGAACAAGAAATACCTGAAATATAATCAAAATTCTTTATTTGCAAAAGTAAAACAAACACCAGTAAATTGTTCTTTTTTTGCAATTAAGGATACAATGAAACCTTGTTTGCCTTGACCACTTCTGACAGGCATTGTCTTTGGTGAGTTCCAATGATACAAAGTCCTGACAATAAGAGGATTACTTTTCCAGACAAAATATCTGGAAGTGATAATTTCATTAGAACATAAATTATCTGGTCAGAGAAAGGTGATAATTTGGACAGAGAAAGGTAATTAATTATCTGAACAGAAAGACAATTATTTGGACAGAGAAGGTAATTAATTAAACAGAGAAAGATAATTGTCTGAACAGAGGAAATTATCTGAACAGAGAAAGGTTTTTATATGGACAGAGAAAGATAATTAATTATCTGAACAGAAAGACAATTATCTGACAGAAGGTATTTAATTGAACAAAGATAATTGTCTGAATAGAGAAAGGCAGTTATTTGGACATAGGTATTTATCTCAACAGAGAAAGGTAATTATATTCTTTATGTCCAGATATTTAGATATGTTATGATGGTATATATACATGTAGTAAATGCATATGTCAGTCTTTTTTATGGTTTAAACATGAGCATAATTAATTTAGACTCATAATTACTCACGTGTATTTATTGCTTGATGATCTGTTAATAGTCCAACAAATCTGTGATATTTTTTTTTATACTTCTAATTTTATTTCAACCTCACTACAATTAATGTATTGCTTTTTGTATACACATTTGTGAAGAGAATGTCATAATGACATAAAATATTGTAATCTTTACCCATGTAAAACATATCCAGCTGATCTGTTGGAGAGTTTTGAATGACAGATCATGCTTTACTGTTTATGTTTTGTGTATTATTGCCAATATGTGACAGAAGATCTGGTTGTATGTAGTTCTGCTTATTACTGCCAAGACAGCACATATTCTTATTATATGGTGACAGATCTGGCTGTACAGTTTTGCATATTACTGCCAGTAAACAGCACATATTCTTATTAAATGACAACAGATCTGGGTGTACACTGTTATTACTGCAAATATATGGCACATATTCTTATTATATGATGACAGATCTGATTCTACACTGTTCTATTTATTACTGCCAGTAGACAGCACATATTCATATTTTGTGATGACAGATCTGGATGTACACTGTTCTGATTATGATGATCTGTACACAGATGGATTAGTGTAATTAGGTATGTAGATTAATTAGTGTATGTGTTAGCGAATAAATATTGGCATATAAATTAGTATTTCCATACATTATTTTCTGTGTAATGAAAGGATATTACAGACCTTATCCTATAGTTTGTGTAACTTTTGTGCTCACATTTACCATATAGGACAGTGGTGGGAACTTTATAATTGTTGGACAGTGGATACTTTCACATTTCCTATGTGGAACAATGGATAATGTCACATTTCCTATGTAGGACAATGGATACTTTCACATTTCCTATGTAGGACAATGGACATTTTCACATTTCCAATGTAGGACAATGGATATTTTCACATATGTAGGACAATGGATATTTTGTACTATGTAGGACAATGGATATTTTGTACTATGTAGGACAATGGATACTTTGTACTATGTAGGACAATGGATATTTTGTACTATGTAGGACAATGGATATTTTGTACTATGTAGGACAATGGATATTTTGTACTATGTAGGACAATGGATACTTTAACATTACTGTGTAGGACAAAGTGTACAGCTTTAGTTTTGAATCCAGCTTGAGCCCTTTTGTTAACATTAAATGCATATCAAAATATCTATGCATTTTGAATTTGTCAGACATTCATTTGTAATAATCTCACTTTAAAGTTGAATATTTGCATTATTCACTGGTTTGAGTGTATCATTCACTTGTTAAATATTAATTGTCAAGGCTGACTTGGCAGTAGCTCAACATAGCAATGACTTTTGGCATCTGTGTTAATGTATGTATGTCTGTGTACTTGGTATATAAGCTTATGTTATCAAGAGCTTAGATAAGTTGGATCTAAGCATTGTGTATTGTAATTAGACATTTTGACATTTGATTGGCAGTGCTCACTCTCACTCTATAGGCAGTATTTCTGATTGGATTGTGATCTAATTTGGTATGTAGTTATATATTGTTGAGATTATTTCAGTTATGAGTGATATTAATATGTTATTTTAATATTGTGACAGCTGATAGGCTGACCCTTCGATGACTAGGAAGTTTTTTATTTCAAAAAATCAGATTTTAGTCAAACTTACTATAAACGCTCATATCATCATGAACGTGGATGTGCTTGATTATGTGTCACATTATTGATGTGTTTTTATTTAAGTTAGGTGAGTGATACCAGACCCACATGGAACTCTTGGTCTTTATTTTAATTAATTTCATCATGGTACATGGAAATTAGTTTTTCAATGTTATTTTCATATGTTTAGATCGTTATAATTGAGAATTTTGTCATAATTACATCAACAATGCTAATAAATATAAACATGCTTTTTGATGTAGAAGTATGGTCCTAAAAAATCATCATTATAGAAAATAGTTTATTGGTAAATTTTACAGATTAGTAAGATTAACTAATGAGAGAATGACTTTTTTCAAATGACACTTGTCAGCTCAAACAATTGTTTCTGATTGGTTAGCTAATATTATGAAATTTTGGATATCTGCCAAAGCTGTAATTGTATGCTTCTGCCTTTCTCACAATTACATAATAGAAGGACATGCCTGCCTCAAATACATATTTCTTTATAATAGAAGGACATGTCTGCCTCAGATACATAGATTCTACACTTCATATTAAGATGTGTTGTTGCTTCAGGGTCTGTGCTTTTTGACTTTACTGTTATCCTTAGGAACGGTGGTCAGTCGCTGATCTGATGGTATTATCCATCAAACAGAAGTGTGCATGGTTCGGATGATGTTTGTCTTGCAAATGCTTAGATTTTACCGTGAGATCGTATTCTCTGCTCATCAAAATCGTTTTGTATTATTAGTGAATAAACAATGTACAAGACAACTGTTGTTGGTT
This sequence comes from Unio pictorum, assembly GCA_030141615.1. Lineage (NCBI taxonomy): Eukaryota > Metazoa > Mollusca > Bivalvia > Unionida > Unionidae > Unio > Unio pictorum. The sequence goes on along the minus strand of JARLTB010000396.1, from coordinate 461,109 downwards.
TTAATTTATGTTATTTCCATATCTTTTGATAGCCAAGTAAATTAAGAACCTTTTCGTGGCTTGCTGGAACTTTGAATACGTTTTTGATCGATCAAGATTTTATTGTTAAGAGCTATCAACCATATCAGTCTGTGCCTTGCCTGTTTGTCTCTAGTCTTGTAGATCAACATTTGTCTGTCAATCTCTATTGAGTTTATCCATCCAACTGTCTGTCTATCCCTTTAATTTAAATGCAACATATGTTGGTTTGATTTATGCTCTAACATAATGTACATCAAAAACGTGAAACTTATTTCAATAACAGAATTAATCAGCATAAAACACCCATAAGCAATTTTAGTTCCTACTACATCTTTACTTTTCCGTTTCTAAAAGGCAAATTTAAAGCCGACTATCGTGAGCTCTTTTATCTTGGTAGATATGACAAATTGCAGGGTCAAAGCTATTGTATGCTAGGAGTGATTGTAAAGTATTGTGTAACACATATCAGCTTGTGTGGTCCTAATCTGACCAGCATCCACAAACTGTACAAGTTGAGTTTTGAAAAAAAATCGCAAAATATTACATAGATTTAGCTTTTATTGAGATCAGATCACAATTTTGAAATCATTTATTTCAATAATGAAATATTCATTTTATGCAAATGAGTCAAAGCAAGGTTTACAGGAAACAGTGAAATTATTTTTAAACATATTTTATTATCATAAATGATGACCAGTGGGATCTGTCTACAAGTTCTCACAACTTAGAGTAAGCCTCCCTCCATTTACAATGGATAAGAAATTTACATGTATAGCGACCTAAAATGAATATGGTAACATATTTCATAGAACTAATCAATTGTCTGTGGCCGATACTGGACAAGACTACATACACCAAAATAAATATACAAGAAAATCAATAGGTAAAAATTAACTTCATGTCTGTCTTTATCAATGTGACACTAATACTTGATTAGAGAAATTAACTTTTGCATACTCCTTAATTTTAAAACTTGTTTCATGTCTTTAGTATAAGTTTCCATAAAGTCAAATTAAGCGAAAATCAACATTCGCAATAAATTCAGATGATCCCTTATTACAAAATATTTGCATTGATATATGTAGATGACTGATTTTAAACCAATCATGACCGATTTTAAACCAATTTCATACGCATGTCAATATAGTGTTTGGAACTAAATATGTAATGGTGCACCCTATGTATTTCCTATCAAATTATTAGAATACAAATCATTATGTAAGCCAATTCCTGATTTCAATATTAAGAACATACATTTTCCTGTTACCAACTAACAGATGGGTACTTGTGTTTTTTCTTCTAAAGATAGACTGGTTACTTTACCTATTTACTGGATATGGGTGTGAAATTCAGACACGAATAGATGAGTGTAGATTTGGAATAAAATGATGCCTTTTTCTAAGATTATACATGCTTTTCTCACCAACCTGTGGTAGTAGAAAATTATTTAGAGACCAGAGAGAATCCACATACACTTTTTATGAAAGTAACACAATTCATTAGAATTGCGTCTATCCACCACGGTAGGTGTACCATTTTTTTTGTCAAATCATAGGACGTAATGCACTTCTTGTGAGACAAACCACTCGTATCCCTGGTTGTAATTGTGCCTTTTTGATTTAAGAGAGTTTTCACTTGAACAGCGATCCCAAAAGTCGCCCACAAACTCCTCCCACCCATCCCCACAAAAACAAAACAAAAGGAAACAAAATATATTCTATTGCAGAACGAATGTATGGTTTCCAGCTAAATTTGTATTTGAGTCTTATCAAGGAAGTTGTAAATGTTGAAGTCAAATGAAATATGTTTGGTCAAGTTGCCAAAATTACTCAAAGTTATGCCAATATGTTTAAGGAAGTCAACACAACATAGAATTTCATTTCTGAATTTTGGTAACCAGTTTTGGGAGGGGGTGGGGGAGTTAGGGCAGTTGCCACCTCACCCATTGTTTTTAAAAATCTACTGTGCAGTATTTAAAATACTTTGATTTTTTGGCTTAGTGACCCTTTCTCCACCTAGATATGGCATTCTCATGCCCACCCATCCCCGAAAAATCTTTGCATATGCCCATGACTATTTTACTTTTTTTTATGCCTTCCTTTGTTCTCTTCATTTATTTATGAGATCTTGTCTCACCTTTCTTTCTTGTTTTCATTTTATTTTATACTTTTATTGTGCATTCTAAGTCTATTCCATTAAGTCAAGTGGACAGTTAAATGTACAGATATAGATCTACAAAAAAAATTCAAGTGCAATATGAATGTGCAATCCAGTACAACAGGAGTTTCATTACTCAAGAAATCTAACTCTGCATGCCCCAAGTCAAGCTCTCAATATTCAAAACTGAAGTTACATCCCTTTGTATTTTTGGTACTGATAATTGATACAGGGCAGATTAATGTTAAAAGTAGCTTGTAATAGTAATTATAATTGATACAGGGTATATTAATGTAATAAATTACTTATAATATTTTATCCTCTCATATTTGAATGCACATGCGACACCGATGTTAAGGTTTTCATCATTAAATTAAGCTTTTTGCTCAAAGACGAAAAACAAACAAACAACCCAAACAGTTTTGGATTTATTTTAATAGTCTTTTACTATATTGGAATCAAGAATGAACAGGTCTAGATTATTTATTTTAAAAATGTTCTCTACTTAATTATATCCCCCAAAACGAGAGAGGATTATGTATATTTTGAAGCAATAAATTGGAAGGTCTGAAATACCAAAAATAGCATGAATATTATTTTATTTTCAGTTCAAACACTGACAAGTAATGGAAACGGCGAGTTCTTCAAGGATATAAAATCTTTGCAGTAGATAAATATTATTTAGACATCTCTATCATGTTTTGAATGGTGATGAAAAGATGTTTATCACTTATTTTGAAAATAAACAATGAACTCACCCACAGGTCTTCTATGTCACTTGATAAAACGATGTTACTGTTTGCTTTATAGAATGGTTATCTTGCTCACATGTCGCTAGACAGCATTATGCTACCACGTGTTTTATAGAATGGTTAACATGCTCACATGTCGCTAGACAACATCATGCTACCGTGTGTTTTATAGAATGGTTGTCTTGTCTATATTTCGCTAGACAGCGTGATGGTACTGTGTGCTTTATAGAATGGTTCTCCCGCTTTTAAGCGAATTTACAGAAACTAGGAGCCAAGTTATTCATACGCCACCTTGGCAAATAATGATTGTGGGAGTCCAATGAGGTCATATGACTAAAATGATTGTTACAATATTAATTTGAAAAGCCACATAGGTAATCCTGACATTTGACATAGTGTAAGGCCAAAGCTAACTAACCAGGTATGGTGGTCTCCGGCAATATGAACAATTGCAAAAAAAATATATATGAACTATTGCAAACATATCTAATAATGACATACACTGTATTAAGTAAATCATTGCTGTATATTAAATTACATCTTCATTATGATTTTATATTTAAATATTTTCTTCATTATGATCATGGATACAATACAGACGAAAGCTTGTCATTCAGAATGTACAAGTTGAAAATAGCATCAAGATTAATTTATTTACAAAGATCGACAGGTAAGCCTCATAAAACAGAAATATTCAGAGGTTGAAAAAATCCCTAAAGATCAACTACATGAACCTAGTCCATCAATTAACTTATTCCTGGCTGTATCACGCACATTTAAAATTATACAATTTAAAAACATAAAACTAATTTAAACATTTTGGAAAACGTAGCAAAGAAGTTATGACGGATATTGTTGTACAACTCTCAAAACATCTCCATATGGCATTATAATAGATTCTGAGGGACCATTTACTCATGTTAGAACCTGAAAATATATAAATAAATAAATTATTAAAAGAGATAAATAAATTATGACATTACTTCAAAATTGTCCAGTGTGTAAGCAAGTCATAATGTACTGAAATCATAGTATGTCAGTTTGTTCATCGTAACTAATTGAAAATTACCAACAATGTTGTATTTTTGTGCATCCTAACTAATGGAAAATTACCACTACTGTTGTAGTTTTGTTCATCCTAATTTATGAAAAAGTATATGTACTATTGTACAATTGCTGATCCTAACTAATGGAAAATTACCGGTACAGTTGTATTTTCATGTTGCTCAGGGTTTCATTAATACAATTTGAGTCTCTCTCTCTCTCTCTCTCTCTCTCTCTCTCTCTCTCTCTCTCTCTCTATATATATATATATATATATATATATATATATATATATATATATATATATAAACTATACTACTTAGATATTACCAACCACTATTTTATCATTTGTCCAAAATCATCCCTGTATGCGCCTGTGTGCGACTGGTCATTTTCTCAGACATGTGACCATCAGCCATTTGTAAATTGGAGAAAAAGGCTGGCACATCATCCGTGACCACCTCAAACCAGTTTTCAAAAGTTTTGAAAAACTCCATAGCTCACCAACCCATTAAAACACTCATCTAGGTGTATCAATACCGATTTTAAGTTTCTACATTTTTAAACTTGAGCAATTAAAGAAGCTGATTCAAGACCATTAAAAAAAATGACACACCAACAGATATATTTTTTGTTGTTGTTGATACAGCTCACAAAGCTGGTTCACCAAATGAGCATCCACCATGTTTTGTGCTTGAAAAAGACTGACTTACCATGTGAAAATCCATCATATTTATTTCTTCAAAACACAATCGTCAGTTTTATATTTTGGAAGAAGCTGTTTCACTATATGACCAGTCACCAATTTTTGTTTTGGAGAGTAGGTAATGGATGTCTTTCTCTTACCTCATTCAATATAAAAGTCTCTCTCCCTTACCTCATTCACTATAAAAGTCTCTCCCTTATCTCATTTACTATAAAAGTCTCTCTCTCTTATTACTATAAGAGTCTCTCCCTTTTCTCATTTACTACAGTCGACTCCACTCTTTCAACTGTTACTTAAATGTTAAGCTTGTTTTCCTTCCTCCGAACACAACAACTTCATTGATTCGAATAATGGATCAAGGAATTATAGCGAATTTCAAGAAATTCTAAAGATCGCTAGTTATTCGAAAACTGATGTCAGACATTGATGGGTCATCTCCCGCAATAAAAGTGTTCAGCTCCAATGTCGTCTGCATCCTGTATTTTTTTTTTGTTGTTGTTGTTGTTGCCGTGTTGTCGTTTAAATTGAATTCAGTTGCGCATTTTCCATCTTTCCAACCATCCATTTGTTGGTTAGAAATCATTCAAACCCGAACGGTTTAGAGCAATGTTTCCCATGCTGTACATGTACTATGATTTTTCCCACGCTATTGCTCTCTAGTGGGCGTGGATATAAATGTATATACCATCTAAGGCGTCCTTTACATGTCAATCATTTACAAAGTCGCATTTACCGGCTTATTTCAAGCGCTACAGCAGTGGACTGGCAATATTTTTGCAGTTAACCGGAGTAAAATTGTAATGAATAATGTGCCACGGGCAGAAATTTATCGTGCCATTATCCGGAGTGTGCATTTAAGCGAAGTGCAGTTATCCGAAGTTTGTTCCCATTGAAAAGCATTGGGGAAAAACGGGTTTGGCGTGACTACGTGCAGTTATCCGGAGTGTGCAGTTAACCGATGTGCAGTTAAGTGGAGTTGACTGTATAAGAGTCTTTTTCTTACACCATTCACTATTTAAGTCTCTCTCTTATATAATTCACTATAAAAGTCTTTTTTAAATCATTCACTATAAAAGTCTCTCTCTTACATCATTCACTATAAAAGTCTCTCTCTTACAAAATTCACTATTAGTCTTTCTCTTATATCATTCATTATAAAAGTTTCTCTTACATCATTCACTACCAAAGCCTCTCTCTTACATCATTCACTATAAAAGTCTCTCTCTCTCTCTCTCTCTCTCTCTCTCTCTCTCTCTCTTACATCATTCACTATAAAAGTCTCTCTCTTACATCATTCACTATACAAGTCTCTCTCCCTTACCTTATTCACTATAAAAGTCTCTCTCTTACATACATCATTCACTAAAATAGTCTTTCTCTTATATCATTCCCTATAAAAGTCTCTCTTTGATTATTCACTATAAAAGTCTTTCTCTTACATCATTCACAATAAAAGTCTCTCTCTTACATCATTCACTATAAGTCTCTCTCTTACCTCATTCACTATAAAGGTCTCTCTCACATCATTCACTATATTAAGGTAACAAGTACTGACATAAGTAACAAATATTTGTCTGTAACATGCAGTGGATGATGCACTCTTTCGGGAATCGCACACGACGGTTGATTTATACGTCGGCGGGTTATCTTGGAGTAGATTTATACATCGGGGTGCGTTGTGTGTGTGTGTGTGTGTGTGTGTGTGTGTGTAATTTAGATTTTTAACGAATCTGTAAAAGTTTCAGCCATACCGCCACAATGTCTGTCGTGTGGTAGTTTATAGTGTCTAGTATTGGGACGTCATGCCATAGACATGTAGCATGATATCCCACCCAGTCACATTATTCAGACACCAGACCGACCAGTCCTAACGCTAACCTCTTAATGTTGAACGTCTAGTGAGGCAGCTGTTAGTACCATTTTCTAAATAAGTCTTTGACATGACTCTGGTGGGGTTCAACCTCACGACCTCCTGCATATGAGACGGACGTTCTCACCACAAGGCCACCAGAGGGGTACCGTTTCGTAATAATTTCCCCCAACTTTGGTCTAGACTTCAACGACTCGAGCAGAATCAGGAAGGGGTACTTGAACGACTAGGCCTTTTGCACTGAAAATAATGCGAATACAAACAAGTCTCTTGGCAAGTCGACTACATCGATCAATTTTTAGTCTCTGAACCAAACTTTCTTACGCATACTTTATTTGGGTTCAAATAAAGTAAATCCATGTGGTGTCATCACCTGTGATTCTCGTCACCTCTCATATCCTTTTTCATATTTAGCGTGTGTGTGTGTGTGTGTGTGTGTGTGTGTGTGTGTGTGCATATATATGTGAGACGGCACAACTTGTCTTTATCAGCTCGAGAGACAACCAATATATATATATTGGTTGTCTTTCGAGCCGAGAAAGACAAGTTGTGCCGTCTCATCGACGGTGAACGCGCATGTGGCTCCGGAGTCCAAATTTCGAAGCACACATTCGGTTGCATGTGGGGCATCCACATGATGGATCTCAGGTAGCGCTGGTGAAATTGTTCCAACGGACTGATGTGTCTTCGGTACACAGTCCATGTTTCCCAGCCATACAAGAACTATATGAGGACAATTGCATTGTACACCTTTATCTTTGTTGACAGGCATATGTACTTGTGCTGGAAGACCTTGGTTCAGAGTCGTCCGCGTGCTTCACTGGCTTTTTGGATCCTCGCAGTGATCGCTATATCCTTGGAGCCATCACTGGATACTGTGCTACCTAGGTATTTGAAACTGTCCAGATTCTTCAGCTGCGTGTCACCCATGGTGATACAGGGTTGTGACGGGACAGTGTTTGGGGCGGGATGGAAGAGGACACCTGCCTTTCCTATGCTAACTGTGAATCCAAATAGGTCCAAATAGGTCAATAAGAAGCACAACAACCATCAGTCTCTGCTCTCCAAAAATGGCGTGAGCCGCAGATTCACCTAGTATAGTCAGATTATAATCGGAAATCTTAAGTAAGAGCCGAGATTTTTTTCTAGGATTCTTAACAGTCTCTTGCTAAATATGTTATTGCTGCATTAATCCAATGCTACAATCACAATGCATGTAATATACTTACCATTTTTCTTCCCATTCATGTAATATACATACCATTTTTCTCCCCATTCATGTAATATACGTACCATTTTTCTTCTCATTCATGTAATATACGTACCATTTTTCTAACCATTCATGTAATATACGTACCATTTTTCTAACCATTCATGTAATATACGTACCATTTTCCTCCCCATTCATGTAATATACGTACCATTTTTCTCCCCATTCATGTAATATACGTACCATTTTTCTTCCCATTCATGTAATATACGTACCATTTTTCTTCCCATTCATGTAATATACGTACCATTTTTCTTCCCATTCATGTAATATACGTACCATTTTTCTCCCCATTCATGGAATATACGTACCATTTTTCTTCCCATTCATGTAATTTACGTACCATTTTTCTTCCCATTCATGTAATATACGTACCATTTTTCTCCCCATTCATGTAATATACGTACCATTTTTCTCCCCATTCATGTAATATACGTACCATTTTTCTCCCCATTCATGTAATATACGTACCATTTTTCTTCCCATTCATGTAATATACGTACCATTTTTCTTCCCATTCTTGTAATATACGTACCATTTTTCTTCCCATTCATGTAATATACGTACCATTTTTCTTCCCATTCATGTAATATACGTACCATTTTTCTCCCCAAAAATTATATTCTTTGTAATTGGGATCATCTGTAAGCAAAACAATATATATATATATATATATATATATATATATATATATATATATATATATATATATATATATATATATATATATATATACGTAGTTCAGATTTCGCTTCTGGTGCAATTGATTTTGATAAAGAACCAAAAGTTTACAAAATATTAAAATCAATTAACAAAGACTGATGTTCTTATCGGATTAAATAAAAGCTAAAATAATAACTATACAATTATTTTGTATCTGACACCTTTTGATATTGTAGCTTTTGATCCAGCTTTGCAGGCTGAACAAAAAGCCAATTAAAAAATGTCATGAACTCTATTACTCTAATAACTGAGTGATGTAGAAAATGGTATGTCTATACAGTTGGAATATATAGGAATATCCATACATGAAATTTCAATTAGATTTTATTATATTTATAAATTGATAAATCGGTATTAAATATAACGAATACGAGTCAATACAAAAGTAAAATGGTCGAGGGACAGATTTGCTGTCAGTGTAGTGACAAAACAAGAATCCACAGCTATGAAGAAGACGGTTGTGCTGTCAAAACAGAGAGAGAACAAAATTCTACTTGTATAAAGAGAACCTTTATGATGCCCGAGTAGTGACAAAATAAAAAGCTTTATAATGATGCAAATTAGGTATACATCTTTAAAAATGCAACAATGACAATTCAGATCATAACATTGTCGTATAAAACTATAAATTCACAACTTTTACTTTATAACAAATCCAACACATTAACTAACATGAACTAGCAAGCGTTCAAATATTTATAGTTAGGTTTTCCCTTCTGAAGAAATGGGAGAATATTTTATATATTTTATTAAAGAAACCGTGCAACACACACACACACACACACATATATATATATATATATATATATATATATATATATATATATATATATATATATATATATATATATATATATATATATATATATAGTGTCATGGGGGAGGGGATGTTCTTTTACATACCATTGGGTCTCATGGGTGACCGAGAAGCTGAAATTCATGAGATAAAAATATGCTGTTAATACCTCATTCAATGGACCGTATTTGCAAAGCGTCATGGGTAAAATAAGTTAGCCAACACAAACAGGCAAATGTTACACATCAATTCAATTTAATAAAAATAGGAATCCTAATACATTTGCTCTAACAGAATGATGAACGCTGAAAAGTCCACCTGACATAGGTATATGTTGTTCAGAGAGAGAGAGAGAGAGAGAGAGAGAGAGAGATTCAATTTTTTTTTGATAAACTTGTGAAAGTATTTAACTCTCTTGTAGGTCACGCTCATCTATGAGTCAAATGATGTAATGGACTGGATCGCAATCGAGGGCCAATTATCACAGCTATTTTTGGAACGAAACGTCAAACTCATGCATTGAAATCGTTCTGTAACCAATTCAGAAAATTGTTTCGCGTATTTCAGTGTTTCGTTATTTGGCCCTTCCTTTCTTTTTCCGTTTAGAAGCTGTTCTTTTAAAGTGTCGAATAAATATTAGAGGCGTTCTCGAAAGATTTTAATGACTGCCTCAGAAGTATTTCGACTTAAGTGTATAAAGACACTGTTTAATGACTGACTCAGAAGTATTTCGACTTAAGTGTATAACGACACTGTTTAATGACTGCCTCAGAAGTATTTCGACTTAAATGTATAAAGACAGTTTCATGACTGACTCAGAAGTATTTCGACTTTTAAGTGTCTAAGGACACTGTTTAATGACTGCCTCAGAATTATTTCGACTTAAATGTATAACGACAATGTTTAATGATGCGCTACCTGAGAAAATCTTGACCCTTTTAAGTGAATATTGTTTATTTAACAGAGTTTTGATCATAAACACTAAAAATGTTACCATTTTAATTTTATCTTGTTTGTACTTAATGTTTAGATTTATTTGAAAAAGTTTATCTTCCAAAATGTATTTGAACTTTACCTTTAATTTTTACCATCTAACCAAAACTCTGTTGAGGTGCCGTAAAACGCAACTACATACATCGGTCTGGACCTAAATGCTTAGTGATTTGATTGTACATCATTTACCCTTTTTATATTTCCTTTATTTACAGTCTGCAAACTTTCATATTTCTAAGGGTGGGGGTGGGTGGCTTTTCATCAGCCTTGCAAACGCAAAGTTTGGCCATATCAATACGTATACTTTAGTGAACAAATTTAGATTTCCTATTACTTTACTCATGAGGTTTGCGAATTTCCGGAAGAGTCCTTGGTTATGACTTTAAAAGTTTTGAGGCACAATAAATGCTAGGATCATACACCCACGTATTTGGAATGTTTTGTGTGCAGAATTACGGATTGTCTTTTGGTCCGAGACCTTTGAAAGTGAAAGTGAAAGTGGGAAGAAACAATGCCAAGAGTGATTAAATACATTAAAAATGTCAACAACAAAATACCCACACGAAAAACAAAAGAGAAAAACACCCCCTCCCCCCAAAAAACAACAGATCAAAACATTGTCTTGTGTCATGCTACTTCTTAAAGCATACTTCTGCATTCAAATAAATATTAGTATTGATAGAGAGGAAACTAGAAAATCGCTTTGTACAAATGCTACAAAGAAAACTGGTTTTAAAATCAATTTTCTGATATCCAGTTGAATTGCATACGAAATTAGAGCCAGTTAAAATATCAGTCTTTACTACGAGTCTACGTTATTTATAAACACTGATTACAATATATATCGAATTCGTAATCGAGCTCAGAATTTGTTGAAGTTACATTCCTGAAATTGTTTCTTCTCCTTGGCGATTGTAATGGACATTAATAGTAAATTATATATATATATATATATATATATATATATATATATATATATATATATATATATATGTGTGTGTGTGTGTGTGTGTGTGTGTGTGTATTTGTGAAGAAGGTCATTTACGTACCCTCAGGTTTCCTCTGTGGCTGAGAAGCTGAAATCACAAAGATACATAAGCTGTTATTGCGCTCATAAATTACTCACTTACCTAGTGTCTTTAAGTGTGAGTACAGATGTTATTCCGCTCATAAATTACTCACTTACCTAGTGTCTTTAAGTGTGAGTACAGATGTTATTGCGCTCATAAATTACTCACTTATCTAGTGTCTTTAAGTGTGAGTACAGATGTTATTGCGCTCATAAATTACTCACTTATCTAGTGTCTTTAAGTGTGAGTACAGATGTTATTGCGCTCATAAATTACTCACTTATTTAGTGTCTTTAAGTGTGAGTACAGATGTTATTGCGCTCATAAATTACTCACTTATCTAGTGTCTTTAAGTGTGAGTACAGATGTTATTGCGTTCATAAATTACTCACTTATCTAGTGTCTTTAAGTGTGAGTACAGATGTTATTGCGCTCATAAATTACTCACTTATCTAGTGTCTTTAAGTGTGAGTACAGATGTCATTGCGCTCATAAATTACTCACTTATCTAGTGTCTTTAAGTGTGAGTACAGATGTTATTGCGCTCATAAATTACTCACTTATCTAGTGTCTTTAAGTGTGAGTACAGATGTTATTGCGCTCATAAATTGCTCACTTATCTAGTGTCTTTAAGTGTGAGTACAGATGTTATTGCGCTCATAAATTACTCACTTATCTAGTGTCTTTAAGTGTGAGTACAGATGTTATTGCGCTAATAAATTACTCACTTATCTAGTGTCTTTAAGTGTGAGTACAGATGTTATTGCGCTCATAAATTACTCACTTATCTAGTGTCTTTAAGTGTGAGTACAGATGTTATTGCGCTAATAAATTACTCACTTATCTAGTGTCTTTAAGTGTGAGTACAGATGTCATTGCGCTCATAAATTACTCACTTATCTAGTGTCTTTAAGTGTGAGTACAGATGTCATTGCGCTCATAAATTACTCACTTATCTAGTGTCTTTAAGTGTGAGTACAGATGTTATTGCGCTCATAAATTACTCACTTATCTAGTGTCTTTAAGTGTGAGTACAGATGTTATTGCGCTCATAAATTACTCACTTATCTAGTGTCTTTAAGTGTGAGTACAGATGTTATTGCGCTCATAAATTACTCACTTATCTAGTGTCTTTAACTGTGAGTACAGATGTTATTGCGCTCATAAATTGCTTACTTATCTAGTGTCTTTAAGTGTGAGTACAGATGTTATTGCGCTCATAAATTACTCACTTATCTAGTGTCTTTAAGTGTGAGTACAGATGTTATTGCGCTCATAAATTATTCACTTATCTAGTGTCTTTAAGTGTGAGTACAGATGTTATTGCGCTCATAAATTGCTTACTTATCTAGTGTCTTTAAGTGTGAGTACAGATGTTATTGCGCTCATAAATTACTCACTTATCTAGTGTCTTTCAGTGTGAGTACAGATGTTATTGCGCTCATAAATTACTCACTTATCTAGTGTCTTTAAGTGTGAGTACAGATGTCATTGCGCTCATAAATTACTCACTTATCTAGTGTCTTTAAGTGTGAGTACAGATGTCATTGCGCTGTTAAATTACTCACTTATTTAGTGTCTTTAAGTGTGAGTACAGATGTTATTGCGCTCATAAATTACTCACTTATCTAGTGTCTTTATGTGTGAGTACAGATGTCATTGCGCTCATAAATTACTCACTTATCTAGTGTCTTTAAGTATGAGTACAGATGTTATTGCGCTGTTAAATTACTCACTTATTTAGTGTCTTTAAGTGTGAGTACAGATGTTATTGCGCTGTTAAATTATTCACTTATCTAGTGTCTTTAAGTGTGAGTACATATGTTATTGCGCTGTTAAATTACTCATGCCTAATGTGTAAACACATCCATGTTGAACAACTGAAGAACCGTAACATCTGCAAGTCATTCCAAGCTACAATTGGAGAAAAATTTGCTCCACTCCTTGTGATGGATGCTGATACTGAAGTGATGACAGACACTTTCAACACAGTCATGACAACAGCTGCCTAGGACATGGTTGGCCTCCATCGCCCAAAGAGAGAACCCTGGGTTACAGAAGAGATTCTGAATCTGTGTGATGCCCGAGGAGACCTCAAAAACACCAGACACACAACAGGGGCAGTGGAGTATCGAGAAATAAACAAAAAATATCAGAAAAAAAGTTGAAGAAAGCAAAAGAAGATTGGATTGGACAAACGTGCACAGAAATAGAGAGCATTATGATAAAGAATAACAGCAAAAAGGCATTCCACGTGTTGAAAGGCTACACGAGACAGAAGCAACCAAGAATCCGTACCATTCAAGATGAAAGTGGAAAATGTCTCACAGAAGCAAGTGACATTGCAAAAAGATGGACTGAGTATTGTAAAGAACTCTACAACCATCCGTCCACAGGAGACGCAGAGGTGCTTGAAGTTCCAAGCTCCTCAAAGAAGAGGTGCAGTCAGCAATAAGATCACTGAAGAATGGGAAGAAAGCTGGAGTAGACAACATCCCAGTTGAACTTATCAAGAATCGTGGGGAATTAGTGATAGAGCTACTAACAAACATCTGCAAAATGATCTGGCAGACAAGCGAATGGCCAACACAGTGGACCCAGTCACTGATTATAACACTCCCCAAATAAGGCAATCTCCAGCTGTGTCAAACTTACAGAACTATCAGTTTGATCAGCCATGCTAGTAAGGTGATGCCGAAGATCATCATGAACAGACTGAACCGTAAAGCAGAAGATATAATTGCTGAAGAACAGACAGGGTTCCGGAGTGGAAGAAGCACAGCAGAACAAATATTCAATCTTAGGTTTCTGTGTGAAAAGTACTCGAAACATCAACAAGAGATCTATCATGTGTTCATAGATTTCAAAAAGGCTTTTGACAAAATGTCGCATGAGGCATTGAGGGCCACAATGAACAAGTAAGACATGGGTCAAAAGTTGACCAACACCATAAAGAAGCTGTACGCCAAGGCTACCAGTGCAGTAGCCGCTCAATGTTCTGTGGCGGACTGGTTCAAGACAACAGTTGGAGTACGGCAAGGCTGTCTCATTTCACCCACGCTTTTCAACATCTACTTAGAGCGCATCATAAGCGAAGCCCTGGAAAACCACTCTATGACAGTTAGCATTGGATGGCGTAACATCACCAACCTCCGCTTTGCAGACGACCATGATGGGCTGGCAGCCAGTGACGATGAGCTTGCCACCTTAGTGAAGAACCTGGATGAAACATCTTCCACATTTTACATGGAGATAAGTGCCGAGAAGACAAAAAACGCATGACAAATAGTGACAAACAAATCTCAACCAAGATTAAAGTTAGAGGACATGAACTGGAAACAGTGGGCCAATTCAAATATCTTGGTTCCATAATCACGGAAGAGGGATCAAGAGCAGACATTTTTCAATTCACAATAAGTCCAAGATAGTAATTTAATGCTTGAGTCAAAGAGCACTCTGTAATTTCAATGAATAATTAAAACAAAATAAATTTAATTTTTTCAGCTTGATACAACCTGATTCCACTAAGACTGATGGTATGATATAGAATGGTTAATTCTGAAGCAAACAACAATTGAATAAAGAGCTAAGAAACAATAACATAACAAGATGGAGGGGGAGCGGGGCTGTCAAATTCGTAATCAACTTGCTTCTAGAACATTCTTGATTTCTAAATAAAAAAAGACTTTGAACTCATCATCTGTAAAAATGTTTACCTCTAACTAATAATAATCCTAATATTTAATATAAACCACAGAGAGATATTATCAATAGAATATGTTGTTATAAATAAAGAACAAAGATGTAAGTGTATGTAGGCCTTAAGCTCAATTACTGACCATGGTCAATCACATAATGTTAGTAATAATTAGGAAAAACCAACACATAATAAAAATTAGATATACATAACATTATGAAAAAGCTTACTTTGTGATGGCGTGAATGTGACTGGTAGAGTGAAATCAGGTGACATCTGTGGTGTTACAGACGGTTGCATTGGTGTCAAGGACAGTTTATTCATTCGCTTCACCGGCTGTGGCCACTCTGGTCTTTTAAGTACTTGACGAGGTCTGTTGGTTTTCTTGCTGCTGTCCTTACGACAATTTTTGCACCATCTTGGCCTGCTGTAGTTTCTAGCGCTTTGAAATTTGAAATGAATGCATTTATAGACAGATGGTTAGGAAGTTATGGGAGGCCCAGATGTGTGACGGCCCTTAAGATCGATAGATAGATAGATAGATAGATAGATAGATAGATAGATAGATAGATAGATAGGAGGCCCAGATGCGTGACGGCCCTTAAGATAGATAGATAGATAGATGCATACATACATACATACATACATACATACATACATACATACATACAAACATACATACATACATACATACATACATACATACATACATACATACATACATACATACATACATACATACATACATACATACATACATACATACATAGGTAGGTAGGTACATAAATATATGGATATATAGGTAGGCATGTAAGTAGGTAGACAGATCGCTAGATAGATAAATTAAAATTAGAGAGAGGGAAGGAGATCGTTTCAGCACTGAACACAAACAGTTTGTGCTATACCTATTTGATTTTGTGGGTTTTTGTTTCACAGTAAATTAAAACACTTCAAAATACAGTGATATTATTGATTTAAATACACTGGTATAATCCCGATACCACAAGAAGATCTGATATACAATGCGTTGATGACGGTTTCGATTTCCATCATCTGTAGTCCTTCCGTGAAGGGAACCACCTACCTTAGATTGGTCACCACGTACTCTTGCACATGTTGGAATCATTGATCTAACATGGACTGCAAAAATGCAGAACTAATGCTTGATTACTTACTTTCCAGGCCCAACATTTGTTTATTGTCTCTCTCATATACTAGTACTTACATACAATAATAAATAAATAAATAAATAAATAAATAAATAAATAAAAAAGTAAATGACTGACTAAAAAAATAGTTAATATCAAAACTATACAATCAAACCCTGTTTGTTTTGTTCTAAGAAGAGTTCAGCAATGTATGAACTACAAAATATTTGATATTAGCATAATGTACATTACCATTCATGAAAGGGGTAAAATCCGATTGGCCAGTTCATAATGGATGTCAAACAGACCCATAACGTGAGTAAAGATGTTAGAAAAACGAGTACTGCGAGAAAGACAATCCAGACAATGTTACGTTTGTCTTCTATGAATGTCCTGTAGCTATTCGTGGTTGTACTACCGGTTGTCATTGTTGGTTCCAAAACAGTTACTGTTACTGACGCTGAGCCTGTCCGAGCTGGGGAGCCGGCATCGGTTGCATAAACGATGAAAAATAGGCTTGCTCCTACATGTTCTCTGTTAAGACTTATTTCAAGCGTAACGTAACCCGTTGGAGAGACATTGAAGTAACTTTGAGCGAGTTCAGTTTGGTTTGTGCTGTAGACAAGTTGTCCGTCTGTCCCAACATCTGCATCTGTTGCTGATATATGGCCTATCACCTTACCAAGGGCCGAGTCGTTGTAGACAACGAAGATGTAGGACGCATTGTTGAATGTCGGGGTGTTGTCGTTGATTTCATCTGATAAGAAGCAGAACGTATTAGTCTTAACATAGGTAACATGCATACATCTACAACCCTAACTAATTTGATTGCAACCAAAGATTATGAAAACATTGCCAAGCTGAGATAAGACAGCTTATTATTGAACCATTGTCTTTTCTACTAAACTAGAACCTTCATCATCTGTCAAATATTAAAACCCAAATTAGTTTCTTGGTTAGAGTAGTTATTTAGTAAATTTCATGAAATATAGAACTTAATAATATCTTTAATGTCTTACAGATTCATTAACTCTTGTAAAAATATATGAAATATCTCGAGACAAATATTATGCTATTTCTCGCAGAACATTTCTGTGCATACATATGCGCGCGCGTGTGTGTGTGTGTGTGTGTGTGTGTGTGTGTGTGTGTGTGCGTATGTGTGTGCAGAGATTTCAGAGTTATTTTATTAACATATCTGAGGTAAAGAAACATCACAATTATTAAACATAACTTATTTGTATGTTCTCTACAGATATAAGCAAGGCATTGATAAAAATGTTTGCCATTTAATGTAAGAACATAGATAGGCAATGGGGATTCGAGAGTAATAACACTGAAGGTCTAAGTGTACATCAGTTTGGCGGAAAAAATGAAAATTAAAAGCAGCCGAAAAACGTTTCATGGATTAACAAAAACAGAAGAGATTTAAGAGAACTCTTCCATTTTCTATAAAAAAAACTGTTGATATGTTCATTGTAGTTGCTGCAGTACAGACATCACAAAGTTATTGATTACAAATATTTTAATATACATTTTTGTTTAGATGCTGAAACATAAAATAAATAAAAGCATAAACAAAAAACGTAGCGAATCGGATTATCCTTAGAGTAGCACGATTAGAGCCCCCCCCCCCCCCCCCCCCGCTGCTCTGTACTCTACATTGGCTATTCATTCGATACAGAATCAAACACAAAATTTGTTCTCTGTGCTACGTTTCACCTACTGACACCGGTCCAACATACCTATCCGGCATCACCCATGTGTATACACCAGCAAGATACTTACGCTCCTCTTCTGACAATCGTATGCTTATTATTCCCACTATGAAAACGAAGTCATATGGACAACGTTCGTATGCAAAGCAGGGCCCAGCAACGTGGAATAAATTGCCCGTTGAAATTAGATACAAAGATACAGTGATCCATTTGAAGAGTGCTCTTAAAACTCACCTTTTTCGACTGCAAGAACAAACCTAAAGATCTAAAAATGTTTCCTACCTTAAATATTTTCAGCATTTTTTGCTGTTTTCTAATTTCATTGTTTTATTTTCTTCTCTTTTTTGTTTTTTGTGTGTGTGGTCATGTCATTATAGATGTTGCAAAGCGCTTAGAGCTTTTAATGATTAGGCGCCATACAATCTCCTCATTATCATCATTTTTATTATAAAAGCGAAAAATTACCTCATCATTGTTGGAAGCGAAGAAGTACATAAACTCTCCGAGTGATTATTGAATGAAAATGCCATGTTTCACGAAACATTTGTGGAATATGATTTCTCTTGCTATGCATTTTGATAGGCTACGAACATGTTGAAAATATAGGATGTATGAAAATCAAACTGGCAAAGAAATTAGCATCTTATTTGTCAATTGTTAATGTTGCATCATGTATGGCACGGAATAAAAAGTAGACACCACATTGTCATATCGTCCCAAAATGATGAGAATTATAATCACTCAGCTGTTAACTCCGAATATCATTACGCATATTTTAATTGCATCGGGAAGATCAGGTATATAGTTTGCACAAATCTCTTAAATACTATATTGTGTCCACCTCCCACTCTCACACACAGACGCGCACTAGCATGTGAAGAGCACATGAAATAGACATGATAGTCAGATAGGTTGAAAATAGATTGAATGAAAAATTTGTTCTTACTCAGTGTGATAGAAAGCGTTGCCGTGGCTGACAGATTGCCTTTATCGATGACTTTTACGTTGCACGTGATTAACCTAGGTCTTCCGGGAATGTCAAGGTCGTAATCAACAGCAAACGTTAACATGCCGTTGGTGTCATTCATGATGAAGTATGAGTTTTTTGGGACGCAATCGTGTTTGAATGTGTGTGTGTCATCAGCATCAACGTCATGCACATAAAATCCTGGATTGGGAAGTGTTGTATTAGCCTTAAATAATATAATATAATATAATATAATATAATATAATATAATATAATATAATATAATATAATATAATATAATATAATATAATATAATATAATAATGAAATGCATCAATATTGTCAAACACATTAATTAATATACATGAGCATATATGTTTCAAAATTTTACAATTGCTGGAAATGTCGCTACTTCGCTATTTTTATAAATATAAATCGATAGTAAAACGTAACGTTCCTATGCTTTCTGACTTGTGTATCACTTTCAACCCATTTTCAGGAGAAGAAGAAGAGAGAAACCAGTTGTAAGACCGTTTTGTACATCTGAAAACATGTCAAATACTATTCCAGGGTTTCAGATTCACATCTGAAACTTATTCAAGTGTAGACTTGGAAAATGTTAAAGACTTCCGCGCACACAGGTGAAGGTAAGTTGGTTCACAACAGTTATAACATTGTAGTTTCAAAACATGATGACATACCATGCTTTCATTGGCGTTTATTTTGTATACACTTTGGTTGAATGACGGTGGTTCATTAACGTCGGTAATGATGATGGAGAGATTTTTTGACACAGATAGTCTACCATCTGTGACAAACACGGTCAGTGTAAAATTCCGGTCAGAAATTGTCTCAAAGTCAATTAAGTTCACGGTCGATGTTGATATAAAGCCATCTGGAAAATGGAATACGAGAAATGTACAATTTCATAAACACACACACACAAACACACACACACACACACATATATATATATATATATATATATATATATATATATATATATGCTGAAAGGTGAAATGATTTTGATTGTGGTGTTTGTTTGTTTGATTAGGATTTTTAACGTAGCTTTAACAATTTTTCATTCATATCGCTACGATGTCTGCAGTGAGGCAGTTTATAGTGATGTCTAGCACTTTGGCATCATGCCGCAGACATGTAGCATGATGTCCTACCCAGTTACATTATCCTGACACCATGCCGATCAGTCTTAACACTAACCTCTTAATGCTGAGCGTCAAGCGAGGCAGCTGTTAGTACCATTTTTGTAAGCCTTTGGTATGACTCCGCCGGGGATAGAACCCACAGCCTCCCGCTTCCGCGGAGGACGCTCTCACCACTTGGCCACCGCAGCGGTTAATTGTGGTGTTTGTATTGATATTTCTGTACAATAAAAGGCTAGAACGATAGAAGAGATTATAGAGAAATAACGAAGAAATGGATGCTATTTATGGCGTAAATAAAGTTTATTTTACTTTTTATTGTGTTCTCTTTTTTTTCTTCCAATACTCACAGGATTCCAATTACATTGACATACACAATAATTATTTTACTTCATGACCATACATTTGCTATACAACGAAAGCAAACAAGATTGTTTTAATACACAATTTTTCATGTATACTTTAAGAAACAACAATTTTAGCATAAATGTTTTATAAACTATATTTTGTAAAATGAAATTCTATATAAATGTAGAAATTCTATATAAAATGAAATTTTCAAATGAAAATTTGGGTAATTCCAAAAGTTTAGACAAACCCGAAATTATGTATAAATTAAAATCTTGGCAAATCCGAAGGTTGGTATTATATTAACAACGCTTTCAGATATGGTTTTTACATGAATAAAATTAGTCATGACTGATAAAAGTTTGGATTTAGAATTTTGAAATTTTGGTCCAAAAGCAGACACACAGTTCTGACTTCAATGCTGTCAGTCTCCCGTCTGCAACGTCGGGGTGGGGTTGGGGAATTTATACTCTCTGTGCACGTAGAGAACCTCAGATGTTTGCACAAACATAAACAACAGGGACACTCGAGGTTCTCCGATTCGGATTAGAAACAGGAACGCTAATACCTCGCGCTCAGCAACATTGAATGTTGGGAACAATGCCGCCATTACAAATTTGGCGGAGAACGTTCAAGGAGGCAATATTTGATTAAAATACATCTAAAACAAATAAGGCAGCAACAAATATCGTTATTTGGTAATACATAAGTATCTAAAAGTTACTCGAAACATAGTGACACGTTGAAATAATAATCACAAGGATGAAATGAGTGTGGTCGATCTCATTCAAACCCGATATGTACTTTCAACGAGGGACCGTCTGAAGGCAATATAATCACTGGAAATAATGTACATGTACACAACATTTTAAATAATTGTACTGCATATATAGACAAGATAAAATTGTGAGACTGGCATATATATATATATATATATATATATATATATATATATATATATATATATATATATATATATATATATATATCTGCAAACTTGCATGTGACATTGTTATACATAGGCTCTAAACTTACTTGCCACATTGTATTCACGTATGTTGCTAATTTACCTGTCACAAGCAAACAAAATGGTGTCCTCCGATAAGGGAAGAACAAATGGATTATTTTATGATCTGTTCAAACAATTTTAGAGAAATTGCAAATTGTATATTTTTCTTACAATATTAAACGTTTATAAGTTTATATCGGTAACTTAATGATACAAATGAAAGTCAGCTTTTTTTGTTGCATCCAATTAAACTGCAAACACAAAATACTCAAGAGTTACCACGATTTATATCTTGAATATATCATTAAGAGTACATGAATAATGTTGGCATCAAAACTTACCGGTTCTGTCAATGCTAAAATATCTGGTTCCAGTTGTCGCAAATGCTGTCATGCTGTACGTGAGCGTATCTCCGTCGCTATCTGTGGCACTAATTCTGTAAATAATTGAACCGGGAGCTGTGTTTTCTGGTACAAGCACCGGTAGCTTTTGTGGCGATGACAGAATCGTAGGTGATACATTAACGCCTTCAAAAGTCCGTAGAAAAAGATGTCATTGCAACAAAGACCATGTTTAAACTGGTACGAGCTTATTGAAATGTGAGATACATTGAGATTAGCAAAAATGAATGGCCAACAAACCTCTCCTTATACTGTAAGTTAGTAAAACCTTGACACACTGGACATCTAGGTACATTGTTGACCCATTGATATTTTTCAACTTGACGTCATGACTGACATTCAACCAATCAAACACTATCTATACTTCGTCTTTGATAAGGAAGAAAATCCTTCTGACCCGCTCGTTTTGTTTAAAAGTAATTTTTAAACCAATAACATTTTGAAGTTTATTCGCAAGAATCTTCTAGATTCATTCTGAGAAATTTTATGATAACAAAACTAGGCTGTTACAAGAAAAGATGAAAGTTAAGACCCGAGTAAACCAAATGCTTTAACATACCGGATACGCAGTCAATCCAGTTGTAGCTCGTGTGTGAAAAATATCAATATAAAATTTCGTATCTCAGAAACAATTATAGCTTGACAATGTCTACACACTTAATGTCAGTTGACACTGTTGATACTCTGCAATTTATCTACGATCCTTATGGCGCCATCTATTGGATGCAGATCAAATCTAGTGAACAGTGTTTTTAACAAAATTAAAATTCATAAGTCAGTAAATGTTCGTTGTCTCCCTTACAATGACTACCTCATTTGATGCGTAATTATCGTACTTTGAATTGGGTGTGTACAGCAATAAGCCGTTAAAATGAGATAATCTGCATAAAGTGTGTTGAATTAATATTTCAGGAAAATCAGTTTAAGAAGATTATGAAAACATTATTCAAGCATATAATATAAGATATACTTCAAAATATAGTTATAAACTTTACGACTTTATGAGAAAGAATAAGATTTATTTATACTCAGCCAAACAGAGATCACACAAAAATAAGGTATTGTATAATAAATGGTCTATGAGCGTTAATGGTACAGTTCAAAACTGTCCCTATTGTGGAGGGTTAGATGAAGGGCTGTTCTAACGTTTACTTTATTGGTAAACAAATTGAAAAATAATGTTATCTTAATAATAATGCTTATATGTGTGTGTGTGTGTGTGTGTGTGTGTGTGTGTGTGAAGGCGTGTGTGTGTGTGTTCTTATTTCTCCACTAATGTATTAAAAATTAAAATGTGATTTAATGAGACAAAATATAGTGAATAGATTTGGTTGCCAAAGTCAAAGAGTTAGAAGAAAAGAAATCCCGATGAACGTTTAAAAGTTATGTTATCAGTAAGGAAAAGATTTAAAGTTTATGTATTGAGAAAACGCCTTGTTGACAGGAAGAAATCATTCCACTCATTTTCTTTTCAATGTTTCTTTGTAGCTACTTGGGTTTTATTGCACAATATTAGAGAAGTAAAGCTGTATATTCAGTTGAACATTTAAGGTAGTGTGCCTCTAGTCGATGTTTTGCATTAGTATTTCACGAAATGGTACTTATGTGAGAAAATCTGCTTTCGAATGCACATTGGTACGCCAGATACATCAACTTGAGAAAGTTACTATAGTTTTCAAAATCCTCTAAGAAACCTGACAATCGTTTATTAAACAGAAATGCAAGTTGTTTTATATGAAAAGAAATAAAAGAAGAAA